>PYHW01010726.1:0-60657 GCA_013186435.1 Turdus rufiventris | reverse complement strand
ACAAAAGAACAAAAAGTTGCCAATACCCGGGAGTGCGGCTTATACTTGGTGCGGCTTATAATCGTGAAATTACTGTAATTGTCTTACAGTAATTTCACGACTATAAGGCGTACCCTTTTGACTAAAATTCTGGTCCGAACCCACAAGTGCGCCTTACAGTCTGGTGCGCTTTATATAATGTACAAATTTGCCAACCCAGAAGTGCGAGCTGCGAGGTGAGCCAGGACCTGCGGGAGCTGCAGCTGTGGGGAGGGAGCCAGGACCCGTGGGAGGCACAGGGAGGGAGCCAGAACCCGTGGGAGCTGCAGCTGTGGGGAGGGAGCCAGGACCCTGCGCGGCCACCGGCCGTGGGGAAGCAGGACCCGTGGGAGCTGTGGCGGGAGTGCTGGGACATGTAGCACGGGGAGTGAGCCTGGGACTGCATTTAAAGGCTGTGCTCATCCGTGAAAAATGTTTGCAGATGGAGCACCTGCCAGTAAAACCTACGTCCATGAGATTCCGTTACTGTTGGTTGCTTTGTTGCATGCAGATCCTCGCTGCAAAAAAAAGGTGTGCCTTCTACATGGACAAATTTTGAAAGTTACTGTTAGCTGACACTGTACCGCACCTTTCCCTAGCAAAAAGTGGAATCGCTTGCGTTGTTTAGATTACGGGATTGTTTGGTCGTCAAGATTTAGACAATTCCCACGTTTCTGACCACAATAAGCCAATCAGAGAAAAGCTTCTTGCCTACCCGTGGGTGAAGGCGTTACTGAGGGTGGGTGTTGACGGGGAGAGTGACTTTGACATGGCTCCACAGAGGACACTAGCTTACAAGGCAGATTTTTAAATTAAAAGCAATTAACTATGCAAAAGAACATGGAAATAATGCTGCAGCTAGGGAATTCAACATTAATGAGTCCATGGTGCGCAAGTGGAGACAGCAAGAGGATGACCTACGTCTTGCAAAGAAGAGGACAAAAAGTTTTCGCAGGAATAAAGCAAGATGGCCGCAACTAGAAGATAGACTGGACCGATAGATTTCTGTACAACGAGCAGCTGGCAGAAGCTTCTCAACTGTCGCCGTTCGGATACAAGCCAAAGCGATTACGAATGAAATGAGTATAGATGACTGTAAGGCAGGGCCATCTTGGTGCTCCCCTTTCATGAAAAGACGGCAGCTTTCCATCCGTACCAGAACAACGGTTTCTTAGCAGCTGCTGGCGGATTACGGGGAAAAGTTAGTCACGTTCAGGAGTTACTGCAAAAGCAAGATCGTTGAAAAAGATGTACAAGCCAAACACATCATCAATATGGACGAAGTCCCCCTCACCTTTGATATGCCGCTTACCTGAACTGTTGAGAGAACCGGAAGACCCATGGTACCAGTTCGCACCACATGGACCGAAAAGACATTGTTTACTGTAGTTCTCAGTGTTTTGTCAGATGGGTAGAAATTACCCCTAATGGTAATTTTTAAAAGAAAAACGTTCCCTAAAGACAAATTTCCAGTGCAGTGAATCCAAAAGGCTGGATGGATGAACAGGTGATGAGGACTTGGCTAACGAAAGTTTATGGTCGCAGACTGGATAGGTTCTTTAATATTAAGTCTTATATTAAGTTGCTGGGACTGCTGATTTTGATTCCATGTGTGCCCACAGAACCGGTAGCGTGAAAGCCCTAGTGAAAAAGATGAACTTCGGAGCTGGCTGTTATACTGGGTAGTTTAACCAAAGAAGTGCAACCACTGGACATAAGTGTTATTCATTCCTTTAAGGCTAAACTGCGACTTCTGTGGGAAATGGCATCAAGTTGGGCCAGGGCAGGTTTAGATTAGATATTAGGGGATTTTTTTTCACTGAAAGGGTGATGAGGCATTGGAGTCCACTGCCATGAGCAGTGATGGAGTCACTATCCTTGAAAGTGTTCAAGAAGTGTGTGGATGTGGCACTTGAGGACATGATTTAGCAATGCTGTGTTGTCAGTTGGACTTGATAATCTTTCTTAAAGGTCTCTTCCAGTTTTAATGATCCTCTGTGATTCTGTAAAATACTTTGACAGTCTTCCAAAGTGAGCATCATTTCCCATTTCCTTGGCAGTCATGTGGGTGATACAACAGTTCCTAACAAGCTTCTGGCTAGTGCAGCCCCACTAGTAATGCATGTAAAAGCAGCAGAGTCTCATCCCGCTAGCCTTTTTACAATTTGAGAACTGTCTGTTTAGAAATTATAGGTAAATTTGCATACCTGGCCTAAAAAGAGACATACAGATCGTTTTTGTCTTGGGAATTCTCAAAATTCAGCCACTACCTGCTCAAACACAGCTTGAGAAGAATGACACATAATTTGATAAAAGAAGATCTTTACTTCCTTTGGGCAGAGCTATATTAGTAATCCAAAATGATGAGAAAAGAGAGATTTTGATACTAAATTTCACTCCAGATGTGACCTGTCAGGGATGCTCAGATACAAACTATTGATCGGGCTCTGTGACCAGGAAGCCTTCTGTTCCTCCTTCTTGAGGACAGCAGTTTTGTCCAAAGAGCAATAAATTTCAAACTCACCACACTGGGGTCAAGAAATGCTCTCGGAGTAGTCCATCCATGTTCAGGGCACCATTTGTTGTGGTTAGGGTGGTTGTTGAGATGATGCAGGTAAAGAAGCAAGAAGGGCTTTTGCAGGGATTTCATAGAGATCTTTATTTCAGCCATGCATGTGGACAGTCCATGGTGAGAGGCAAAAGGCAAAGGCCTGTGCTGCGAGTCTAGGTAAGGACATGGGATGAGGAGGGCAGGGGAAGAAGTATCAGAGACCAATCACCAGGGGTCATAAGGGTGTTACAAGGGTGGGGTTAGGGCATGGGGGCCAACAGGGGAACAGGGTGGGAGTGACTGAAAGACTGAGGGACAGGGAAGGCATGGGGCCAACCAGAGAACAGAACGGGGTTAGCTGTTCTGAGAGAATCCATTAGTGTTTCCCTTAAACTGGGAATGCCTTTCAGCGTCTCCACACCAGAGTACTTACTAAATTAACCTAAATACTATATTGATATGTAACGTTTGTTGTAAAAAAATACTCTAAAGAATAAGCCTTTGTTTTTTTCTCAGTTTCTATTTCTCTTTTAATTATTACTTTCTGAGTGTTAGATGGCTCTCAGTTGAATAAAAGCTGATGCTGATTAAAAGAAAATCTATTTATAGACAGGAGCTGAACAACAAGGTATGTGTTAGAAAAAATACTACAGAAGAACTGAGCATAATCCAGATATCTTTTCTTCAATGTCTTTAAAAGAAAGAGCTGTTGATTTTTTTTTCTAATTACTGATTAGTAGGGAACCTGGGGTTTTCTTGGATCATACATTCTACTTGGAGAGTTATAGTATGTATGTAAAATGAAGAGAGGAAAGGGATTTATGATATGTATAAGATGTGTTGGCACAATGTGCTGTCAGATTTTGCTGAAAGCAGGAATTTGGTAGGGCATCAGTAATAACAAGTAGCAGAGCTATGTGCTAGTTTTGCAGATCATTTCAAACCCAAGTTGATTGACCTCATAACTCTTGAGTATTCTGTATTTTTGGTCTGTTTGTGACTGTGTTTTAGAGGGCTTGAAGTTATTATTCATATTTCCGTGCATGTGTGTGGGGAACTGCACAGAACCATAAAGAACTTGAAGGAACAAAATAAAAAATATGCCAAAAATCTTTTCCTTCATCAAACACTTCGCTACTGAAAGAGTGTCATAATGTCAGTAACATGCAGCTGGCAAGTGAGTGTTTAAATTTATGGCTTTTCAGGGTTAGGAGACGGTTTATTGAGGCTACCTCCAACTCCAGATATCAGCAGAAGATGTGTTTCACATCCTGGCTAAACAAGTAGTGAATGTCTGTGTTGACTTAGGAATTTTTACTTTCATACAACATGTAGAAAAGTTTCAGTACCTAAACTTAAGAAGCATGACACACTAGATTTCCTGGGCATGGTAATTTTAGTTGTTGAAAGTCCATTTTGATTTTTCCCCCCTTTTCTTACCTTCCTTGGTACTCTGGATCTAGTTTATTTTTGGCTGGTGAGGAGATGAAGTACAGGCAGGATGATGTACTGTGCAAAAGCAGCTCTTTCAGCCTGACCAGAGATGTAGACCTTTCAAATGGGCCAAGCAGATGAACTTGAAGTGAGTCTCCAGGACACAGTATCCCAGATGGGTTTGTGTTGGATGGGACCTTAACTCATCTCATTCCAACCCCCTGCTGTGGGTGATACCTTCCACTAGAAAATGCAAATCATATTTCTGTGTGTAAACATGTGGTAAAACCCAACTTGAATGGGTTTAAGGTTAGACGTAAGCCTTTGGAAGTGAAGTACAGCATGAAAATTGCCTGTTCATACACATAATGGTATATTCTTGATCCCACATAGTTCTTTTGTTTTGGGTTGTTTTCTTCCTGGGATATCTGCCTAGTTTTGTACACAAGGATTAGTGCATATCTAATGAGGTGCTTTATTTTTCTTTTTCTTCCCCCTTCCTATTTTTACTTTGTTTAACCCTGTGCCTTACTAGGCAGCATTCAGATCAGGATTTGAGGCTGGAGTTATTATTCTCCTATTTGGCATATTTGCAAGACTCATCACTACTGTACTTCAGTGCTTCAGATGTTAATTGGTTTTCATAATACCCCACTGAGATGGGGAATTAACCAGGGAAATTGAGCACAAGGAGATTGAGGTCAGAAGTGCTGCTCAATTTGAATGCTGGGTTTGAGGCACTTGTTGTCCGGTTTATTATTTATTCAGTAGTCACATTAAACTCTTGAATTCCTTTAATTGCAACTGTAATTCTGCATCTCTCCATATTGAGTCAGAAGTTGTAATGCAGGCAGTACAGTAAGGAAAACTCAGCTGATCACTTTTGGCATTTTTTTTTCATTAGGGATGTACCTGTTTTCATGAAAGTAATTTTGGGCAAAAGTGGGGCAAGTATTGAGTCTAACACAGCATTGAGATGTTACACCCCAAGAGATTTTTCTGTCTTTATAAATTCTTCTGGCTGATGCAACGCTTATTCTCCGTTTCTTGGAAAGAAATAAACAAGGCTCTGCCTCCAGGAATCTCTTCTGCTCCCTAATTGTAGTTCATCACCAGAGTGGCTCCACTTGTGACAAATGAGTAGAGGTTCTTTTTGAAGTGTGTGTGAGATGTTCTTAATGAAAAACAATTCCTGAAGTGCATGCATAAAGATTGACCTGTATTTCTTTATTGTGATTGCTCATGTATCCCTAATTTTCTTTTAAGATTTATTCAATATAAGGGTTTTCTGTTCTCTTCATTTTATTTCTGTGTTGATCTGCCTTCTCGCATCAACTGCCCATATTGAGCAGCTTCTTGATAGCTGGAAATGGCAGGAGTGTCAAGGAGTCAGCATTCCAGTACACTTGCTCCACTGCAGAAATTCAGCTGTTTTAGAAGAGAGACAACTCGAGGCAGAGCTTGTTCAGTAGCATGGCAGCTGTCATAGCATTGACATATGAAGATAATGTTTTCCTTGGTAGAATATTTTCTCTGAGTTGGCAGCACTGAAATGAATTTGAGAATTAAGAACATTAGAACCCTGAATGCCTTGATAAACATCTCATCTTTTTTTCCTAACTAATAAACTAACTAATCATAATTTTCATAAGAAGAAAAATTGTCTGAAAACCTAAGTGAAGGTGTCTGTAAACTCGTGTGCTTTGGTACTTGAGAACAGTACTATCTACAAACTCTACCTGGAAAAACAAAGAAACTTATATATTTTGGATATATTTTAGAAAGTAGTTTTACACTGATCTCTCTAGACTAATTACTTGGTTTTCTTCCCTTATGGGTTTATCATATTTCAAAGAGAGATTGTCTTTTGAGAAGGAGTTAATTCTCCAATCTTTGCATGTACAATATTTTCACAACTATAAGGCGCACCGGATTATAAGGCGCACCTCCAGGAGTTGGCAAATTTCGCAACTTTGTACATTATATGAGGCGCACTGAACTATAGGGAACACTTTTTTTGCAGCGAGGAGCAGCACCACGTGCAACAAAGTAACGAATTACTGGCAGGTGCTCAATTTGCAAACATTTCTCACAGATCGGTGTAGCCTTTAAATGCAGCCCCAGGTGCCATCCCCGTGCAGCGGGCACCGGCACTCGTGCCCGCCCCCGGGTCCCACTGTGCGGTCGCGCCGCATCCCGACGTCCCCCTGGCTGGCGGCTACGCCCCATCGCGGCTTCCCCCTGGCCGGCTTCCCCCCGGCCAGCAGCTGCGCCGCATCCTGATGTCCCCCCCACCTAGCAGCCGCGGCGGGTCCTGGCATCTCCCTGCCCGGTGGCCGCAGCGGGCCCCGGCTTCCCCTGCCCAGTGGTCGCAGCTCCCGCAAGTTCCGGCTCGGCTCGCAGCTCGCACTTCTGAGTTGGCAAATTTCCAAACTTTGCCCATATATAAAGTGCATCTGGATTATAAGGTGCACTTCCGGGTTCAGACCAAAATTTTAGTCAAAAGGATGCCCCTTATAGTCGTGAAATTACTGTAATTCTTATTTTGGACCGTTTGCATGTAAATCTTATTTAATTATTTTCCTCTGGGTTTTAAAATCTTTCATTAATAGGGCTGAATGAAGACTGTTTCAGGCTCCTTTTAACTCAGAAAAAGTTCATGTGCCTTTGGGCCTTTACACAAATATTTTTGACCCTACATTGGACATTCTTCTTGTCAACTTTTGTGTACTTAGTTACACATCGGCTTCCCCAGTCAAGACAAGAGAAGTGTGAGACAGTCAAGCACAATCTCTCAGTTTGACTGGAAAACCTTGTGTGTGCTGGATGTGGTGGTCTTCCTAAAACTTTCTGTGGTTCTTCTTAAGTTCATGCTGAAAAATGCATGTTAAAGATTTCTATAATAGATTCTGTGACTTTGCTGGTAAATCTTAAATCCTGTTTCAGGCATTTTCTCACAATTTAACTGAATGGTCAGATAGATCTGGGAGGCAGACTGCAGTCATCCAGCCTCTCTGGTATTTGGAAGCCATGTAAATGAGAATAATCATTAAAGAAGTCTGATTGGGTAACTACAGTAATTTCACGCTATAAGGCGCACCCTTTTGACTAAAATTTTGGCCCCAACCCGGAAGTGCACCTTATAGTCCGGTGTGCCTTGTATATGGACAAAGTTCAGAAATTTGCCAACCCAGAAGTGTGAGCCGCAAGCCACGGGGGAAGCCAGCAGGGCTGCAGCTGCCAGGTACAGGCAGGCCCGCAGCATGGCAGCTGCTGGGTGCAGGTGGGCTCCGGGGCCCACAGCTGCCGGGTAGAGGCAGGGTCTTGGCCAGCAACCGTGCAGGGGAGCTGGCGACGGATCCTCGCTGCAAAAAAAAGTGCGCCTTTTAGTCCAGTGCACCTTATATATCGGCAAAAGTTTGGAAATTTGCCAACACCCGGGAGTGCGCCTTATAATCCAGTGTGCCTTATAGTCGTGAAATTACTGTATTTGTTATAAATTTTTTGTCATTAGTCTGGAGTTTTTTGCTTGTGATTCAGACAGTGTGGTTAGTTTTGATTGCAGATGGTTGCATGGTGCTTAGATGTCCTGAGAATAATCATGATAACACAGCAAAAGCATAAAAGTGTGTTTATTTTCTTCAATGGTACCAGTTGGCATAATAAAAACATCATCTTTCTTTGTAACCTTTCCTGTCATATAAAAATGTGCCTGGAGTTTTAGGGGGCTGGAACACATCTCCTATGAGGACAGGATGGAGGAGAGAGCTAGGAGTGTTCAACCTGGAGAAGAGAAGGATCCAGGGAGACCTTAGACCCCCTCCCAGTGCTTGAAGGGATTCAAAAGAGCTGGAGGGGGACTTAGGAAAAGGGTCTGGAATGATAGGACACAGGGAAGGGCTTCAAACTGCCAGAGGGCAGGGTTAGATGGGATATTGGGAAGAAATTATTTTCCCATGAGGGCAGTGAGGCTCTGGCACAGGTTGCCCAGAGAAGCTGTGACTGCCCTATCCCTGCATCTCTGGTAGTGTCCAAGGCCAGGTTGGAGTTGGACAAAGCTTGGAGCAAGCTGGGATAGTGGAGGGTGTCCTGCCCATGACAGGGGGTAGAATTGGATGAGCTTTAGGGTCCTTTCCAACCCAAACCTTTCTGGGCTTCTATGACTTCACAAAATACAGATCATATTGCTTTCTGGTGCTAGAGGTATTAAAGTCAAACAAAGGGAAAGCCCCAGTTGAGATCACCAAACATTAAAATATTTTAATTGGATAAATTAATGATAACCAAGATTCAGAGAAGCCATCAACTTTAGGGAGACAACACAAAGTGATGTTTAAGCTTCTTGCATCCATTTCCTTAGATGCCATTGAAGGGAATGGAGAAATGCAGTGGTGAGCTTTCATCTCTGGCGCAGTGATTCCTTGGAATGTATTGGCTACAGATTTATCCAAAAGGGAACTGGAGTTGTGAATTGCTATAGACTTCCAGCTAAGCCTACCAGGAAGCTGCATTACTGTGTGGTACAGGCTCCCTGTAGAGACACTAAGGAATTAGAAGACCATAGAAATTCGGGAGTTTGCCTGGTTGCTGACTCCAACAGGTGTAAAGAAGCTTTTTAGTAGAGAATCCTGGTTAACAAAATACAGTCTGTGAGTTTAGAAGCTTTTCTGTAACAGAAATACTCTGTTTTCAATATAAAAGTTATTTGTAAGCGATTTATATTCCAAGTTACAAGAGAAGGTTTTGTTGGTTTTTCCTTTAGGATTACAAAAGTAATGGAGAAAAGCACCATTTGGTATTTGTCACCCTAAAGGTACAGCTCACTGGAACCTGAAGATAATTAACTGTTGTAGTTCCAGCTCTGACGTTTTAATACAACTTCCTTATCTACACAGTGGTGTTTGTTAGGTCTGTTTGCAGTGATTCCCATCTTTTTATTGAAATTCTTTATGAGTTTTTAAGTAACACTTTCTATGGTAGGTTCATGCATATAAGATTTCAAATTAGTAGCTTTAAGCTTGAAAGACAGAGACAGCCTAATTTTTTTGGTTTTGTTTTTTTACTGCCAGAGCAGTGCAATAAGTGTATGATCTGTAGTAAAAAACGCACCAACAATTAAACAACTGGTAATTTCCTCAGAGTTCTAAAGCTGAACTATAAGCCTGCCAGATAGAAAACCTGCCATGTTGCTCTTGTTAAACTGTCAAACTATAAGTGCCTAAGAGACTACAAAGGATTTTCAGTTTCTTTCAAAGCGTTTTTGGAGAGGTCAGGAAAGCAGTTATCTAATGTATCCATGTTGAGTACACGTTGTATTTTCTATTATGTTATGTTTAATTATACTGTTAATGGGTTAAAGTGTCAGGATTTTTCTCTTTTTTTTTGGCAGGATTCTTCTCAAGAGAGCGTCATCAAACGAGATATCCATCGTACATATCCAGCACATGATTATTTTAAGGATACAGAAGGAGATGGTCAGGAATCTCTATACAAAATCTGTAAGGTACAGTCAGTGCTCTGAATTTTAAAGCATGTTCCTTATTTTTGTGACTTTCTTTTGCCCTGATAACCCTGTTCTGGTCCAAGCTGATAATCAATAAGATTTTAAAGCTTTGTTTAGAATGTATGTGGAGATTTGGTGTTTCTTCATTACCTTTTAGAACCTTGCATTTGGTACCTCCTAAGGTACAGGTGAGAAGAGGCTCAAGCTGGCCTTGCTGAGGTGAGAGCTCCTCTTCAGAGGGAGTGGTGTAGGAGAACTTTTTTAGCTCTGAGGCAGAGGATTTGCAGAGGAAGAAAAACAAACCCTCAGAGCAAGCTCTGCTGTGAGGTTAAACAAGAATGTCTGTAGATAATTACCTGGAGAACAAGTTTGCTGACCATTCCACAAGCAGTGTGTGAGCAGAGCTATTCACTTAGAGCTGCCAGATCACTTCTGATGAAAAACACTCTCAAGTTTTCCAATTTGCACGTGGGAAAGTTGAGGCACTAAAATCAATACAGACAGACTTCTATTGTTTGAGAGAGATCCAGAAGGTAAAATACTGCAGCCAAGCAGGTACTTTTCTGCCTGGCAGTTGTAGATTTTGCTCTGGTGTTGGCAGATAGTTTTTGTTTCACTTTTTTTTCCTAAAATTAATGAAATTCATGTAGAATATTCTGTAGCATATTATATAATGTAGAATTCATTCTGTTCATGTAGAATGAATGATTGCCTTAGACAAAGCCATTTCCTTTTCCCTTCTTCTTCCTTGTTGCTGTTTCCACCTCCTGCTGATTGCTAGAAATGATGAAGTTGTCATTGCAGGCAGAAAAAAAGTGTTCAGCCTTTGAGGTATAATCATACGTACTTCTGTTCTCCAGATAAATTCTGTGGTGATACAAACTCCTGTTCAAATAATAATTTGGATGACTGTATAGTATAGCAGCTTAGTTACTGGAATTCAGTATTGTGAGTAATTCACATTAAAAAGTACAAAATTAGGGAACAGAGAGAACTTTGAACCAATCAGTGGTAGTGATTTCTCTCTAATCTTGGAGGGCGCTAGGGGGCTATGGGAAACAACTCCTGTGCCAGTCTATGAAAAGAATAACTGGTAATTGTGGGCTTGCCACTTTGATATCAGTTAAGTGAAAAATGATGGAATAATTCAGTTTTTCAAGAATTAAATGTGAGAAGTATGTTATAATGAAGGCCTAAGAGTTTACTGAAAATAGATCATGACAAGCTAACACAAAAACCCAGAAATACAGGTTTCATCGGGGAAGGTGTTCTGATGGAAATTTTGTAGCTCCCGTAGCCTGCTACACTAAGAATGTATAAATGCTGGACAAGTTAGAGCATGAACAAGATACACATTAAGAAGTTAAAGACTGGCCAGCAGGTTCCTAAACAGGCACTGAATAAATGGATTTCAGTCCAAGTATTATAAATATCCCTTGTTCATTCCATATACTCTGATAAGTCCCCTGAAAGAAACCAGAAAGTTCTTTTTCATGAAGATGTCTTGGTGACACAGAGAAAAAGGGGACAGTAAATAATGAGGTATAAAGGATGTGGAGATGGATGAACCTTGTGTAGGTACAGTTCAACTTGAGCAGCTCAATGTTTTGCAGCTGCTGCAGCTGCTTTTAGTTACAGCGTCCAGAATTAAAGGCAACTATTCTACATTGGAATCTAAAGTTCTGTGAGAGTGATGAAAGAATTTGGGAGCATTCTTTGAAAAGAAAAATTCTTCTTCATCAAAGTGTATCTCAGTCTAGTTTGTTTAATAAAGAACAAATAAAGGAGTGAATCTGTCTGAACTGGAAGCAACTTAGAGGAATTATCTCTTCAGCAGGCAGCTTCAGAGATGCACAGATCTCAGACCTTCCTGCGTTGTTTCTTTTCTGTAGGAAATGTGAAGAATTCGTGTTTTCTAAATCTGGGAGCTTTCCTTGCTCTAAAGCCTCTACTGCTCCTGCAGAGAATGTTGCTGTAGCTGTTAGTTCTCTTTGCTTGAAGGATCTTGAAACTCAGAAGTAGTGCATCCTTGACAAAGAGAAAGTCAGGGGAAAACGCCCGGAGACCTGTATAGATTAAAAAGGTGCTCCTGGAAAAACTCAAATGCAGAAGGAAGGCTACAGAGGGTGGGAGCAAGGGCAGGTAATCTGGTAGGAATACAGAGAAATTGTCAAATTAGACAGGGATCAGGTTTGAGAAACTAAAGCCCTGATAGAATTAAATCTGGCCATGAATATGAATGATAATTACAGTAATTTCATGACTATAAGGCGCACCCTTTTGACTAAAATTTTGTTCGAAACCCGTAAGTGCGCCTTATAATCCGGTGCACCTTATATATGGCCAAAGTTCAGAAATTTGCCAACCCGGAAGTGTGAGCCACGAGCGGTGCCGCATGCCACGAGAGCCACCTGCCGAGCTGTTACTAATTTGTTACTTTGTTGCATGCGGATCCTCACTGCAAAACAAAAGTGCGCCTTATAGTCTGGTGCACCTTATATATGAACCCCATTTGGAAATTTGCCGATGCCCAGAAGTGTGCCTTATAATCTGGTGCGCCTTATAGTTGTGAAATTACTATAATTATCTGTGTTGAAAGTAACGATGTGGCAGCTTTGTATTACTTAGAATAACTTTTACCAGAGGTGCTGGGTACTTTGGCCCTTTTTATAATGTGAAAGCAAGAAGTTTGAAGAATGGGATTATTGAATGTGGCTGGCAAGAGTCTGTCCTCAAGTGAGAGGGCAGAAAGTTGAAGACTATTTTCTTCATTCTCCACTGAAGTGAGAGAGGATCTGAGCTGTCAGATAAAAAGGAAAATCACTAAAAACTCACTGCTTCATTTTAACAGGTCTGCCAATTTTTTTCCAACTCTTTTATCTCCTCTTCAGAACAGTAGGAAATCAGCAAAGATGGAAACATTTTCTGTTGCAGAACATTTATGTGACAAAGTCCCTAAAAATAAACTTAGGACTGACAGTGGTGATAAGGAATGAAAAAAGTTTCTAGACTGGAGATTTCACTTGAGGACACCACCTAAGTTGGATTTTCACAGAGCAAATTTTGGGGAATCTTTGGGAAAACTGCTTCCTCTTGCCTGCTTTCTGTTTAAATACTCTGCAAATTCTAGCTTGTTTAAAGAGCTCACCTCAGTGTTACAATGCATAACTGAATAGTGCTCAGTGCATGTTTCCATGCTCTTTACGTACTTACAGCTCGATGCTCCAGGGAATCAGAGCATCTGGCAGAATTAATCCTCTCAGTTCTCTGGAGTGTGTGCAGTGTAGAATTTAATACAAGATGTGCTTTCCCTAATTTTCTTATTGAAGTAACTCCTATTCAACCACCAACCATTGTGACTTTAATGGCGAAAAGGGAATACAGTGCAGGAAAATTGATCAGGTGAGCTCAGTTGGTGCTCAGATTGAGCAGAATGGGAAAACAGACATTATGTTTTTCAGAAAATGGTTTAATTGCTTCTCCAAGTTGCAGAGTTGGTGTTAGTTTGTATCAGGACATATTTTGTTACTAAATACTCATCCCTTTGTGGATCAGATTAATAGGTTTTTTTCCCTAATCCCACTTTCACTTGCCTGAAGGTTTTAGGTGCAGGATCACAGTGGTAACTGGTTTGCTGTGAGACCAAACACTGTATTTTAGTTGTTGTAATGTCTTGTTTTTGGTACTCACATTAGCAGATAGAATAACAAACTGCTTTCTAGCAATGCTAACATTGAGTGGGACCTGTTATGGGGTGTTTTAGCTTTTATTACTGTACATTGGAATATGAGAATATCTTTGAGTTGCTCTTCTGTAACCAGTAGCTTCTATTCCCATGATAACCTGTGAATGATGGGTTATACTTCAGCAGAGCTGCTGCTTAGTGCTGCCTGTAAGATGAAAGTCTAATTTTCATAGGTTTTTTACATTTTCATTTCCATTTCATTGCAGCATTCCTTTTCAGATAGTCACCTCACTGTTAATGTATTCGTCCACATTTTTCAATCCTTAGTATCTGTTAGATTTACAAAAGGGGGAGTTTCAGTGTTTTTGTCCAGATGTAATTATTTGTCAAAGAGCAGATCTCTTTTGTCCCTGCAGAAATCTATTTACCAATTATCAGATAAACACAATCAGTTACAAATTATTTTTAATCTATTTTTAGTTGTTTATTTTCTTTGCTTCTGGATTGAAGGAGCAGTGCTAGTAAATACTGTGTAGTTTCATTGAAAGGATTTTTCATGTTACCTTGTCTTCTTCCTTGTACATTTTAATAAGGATCTTTCTCTATGCATCTGTGCTCAGCAGCACTATTCTTACACACTGGGTTTTTGCTGAGCTTGTACCAGTGGATAGGTCAGCTCTGGAATCCTGAATAATGGGAATAGTCTGTTTGGGGTCCTGCCTGATGGAAGGTTAAGGTTTCTTCTTTCTCTGAGCTGTCCTACCTCTGGCAGAGGCATATTGTGTAACAGCCAAGTGCCTCTTCATGATACTCCATAAATGTATAACTAATGTCTAGAAACACAGTTTTCAGTTAATGCAGAAATTCCTTCTATAATGTGATACATACTCAGTGCTGCACCCATAGGAATATTATTACATTCAGACTGTTAGTTTTATAATAAATTTAGGTATGGAGTTTTAAATTTTACTGTTAGTAAAATTATTTAGTGACTGAGCATATAATAAAATACCTTGTTGGGTGAAAAGTCTGCATCGAAGTATGGATGTTTTCCTGAGACAGGCTGAGTTTCAGACACCATGCAAGTCTTTTAAGTCTCCTAAAGCAGACTTCAGCACAAAGCTGTGTCTGTATTAAACATTGAGTAGCTTTCCTTGGTCATTTCATAGAGATCATAGAGAGGCATAACCTTTTCTCTTCCTTATTTAAATCTGCTGACACTCATGGACAGAAGTTACAGAAATCCCAAATTGAGGTTTGTCCTAGTTTGGAGGACAGGTGTCTGCTAAGAAAGGCAGGAGCCTCTCTTTGAAATGGAGAGTGTAAACCCCCTTCTTCCAAATTACTATAATTTTGAAATCAAGGGACTCTCAGGCAAAGATACGGGAATTAGGAATAACAGTTCTTTACTAGGGAAATTAAAATAGAAATACAGTACTATAAAGAAACAAACACCAAACCCTGACAAAGTCAGAGTACAACCTGACACCCCGTCAGGCAGGGTGTTGGTAGCAGTTTGATTAAATGGTGGCTGTAGTCCTTTTGTAGATGTGATTCAGTTGGAGCAGTGCTCCTGTAGAAGGTGCAGTTTCCCTCCGGAGGTCCAGTGGTGATGTAGAGAAATCCAGTTTCCCTCTGGAGTCCAGTGGAGAAAGGGCTACCTTAGTGTTCCAAAACTTCTGTTTTATCTTGGTAAGTAATGTTGGGCTCTTCCCCCTGGCTAGAGCAATTCCCAATGGGATGCAGTAATTTTATCAGTCACACAGTGGGATTCAATGGGCAATTAGCAGAAAATGACTCGCTGGAGGAAGGTTGGGTTGTGAAAAGATAAAGAACAATGCCCCACCTGGTTTCAATGGATGGCCCATTAGCTGAATATCTCCTGCGGAGATAAGGATCACTGCCCCTACCCTCAACAGATGGTGATTGAATAGATACCTTTTATCATATCCTGTACTGTAACTCAAGACAGGTTTTAAGTTCAGCCATCTTTAAATATTATATACTTGGAATTTTTCTGTCTACAGAAGATACTGATCATGGGAGATTTTTCTTTCTTTATTATTTTGGAGAAGAGTTTCTGCCTGGCCCTGGATTTTTGTTTCCCTTTCCCAACGTGCAGGTGGTTTTCTGTCATGGACTTTAGGAAGACTCTGCTTCCATAGAATTCAGTTTCAAATGATGATGTTCTAATAACTGCATACATTCTCTTCAGCATACAGATAACTATTAAAAAGATGTCCCAATTCTGTGAGACCTTCATTTAGTTAAAATGTATGAAAATAGGCTTCAAGTCAGAACCTTCATTAAATCCCATTTATGAGACACAGAATATTTAAAATCTCAGTTAACCGGGGAAATGTAATTGGAAGTTCCTCAAGACCTAAGGAGTATAGTAAGTTTAAAACTGTGACATATTGCAGGTTGTCACGGGAAGAATACCATTCTCTTGAAATTATAAAGTTACAATGATTGCAATGGAAATAGGGGATTTGGGATTTTGCCTTGTTTTTACATTTCATGTGGAAAATGAAAGTTTCTTAGAGGCATAAATCTTACATAGTTAATCTTAGACCATTAGTTAAAGACACAATATTATGGTGGTATCTGTAGGCAGCATCCTTATTTTTACGATTATTCTGGTTAATTACATATTTCAGCACTATCAAATCGTATAGGCGCTTAAAAATAAAATAGTATAATTGGAAATGTGATGTACCTTAAGATTCTAAAGTCTCTTTGCATTGAGTAGATGCAATGAAATCATGTAGATTTTAGAGGCTTCATTAAAAACTAAATCTTTACTTGTCAGGATTAGGATGTTTTGACTTAAGAGCAGAATCTTTCCTTGATCTAATTCTGATGCAGAACTGATGTTTATGTCCAAGTATATGATGACAGCTGCTTTTCAAGATCAGATTTTGAGGAAAGACCTGGTGGAAATGAATTTCAAAAAATCCATTTCCAGAAAATTTTTTAAAAAGTGGAAGAAGTGGATCAAGCAGTTAATTTTTTTTCATGGTTTTTGGTTGCTTCAGAGACATTTTAATAATTGCAGAGATTCCATGACTATAAGGCACACCTTCGGGAGTTGGCAAATTTCTGAACTTTGTCCATATCTAAGGTGCACCTGACTATAAGGCGCACTTTTTTGCGCTGAGGATCTGCGCGCAACAAAGTAACAAATTAGTCACAATCACGCCAGCCGTGCTGTCTTCTATTACAACCAAGAAGTGCAAACTGTGAGGTGCTACAATGAAACAAACCCCAAACACTGACGAAGTGTCTTGGGTTGCAATACAGGATGTGATCAAAGTATCTATTCTATCATTATATGTTGTGACCTGGTGGGGCAGTGATCCTTATCTCAGTGGGAGATACTCTGCTAATGGGCCATCCATTTGAACCAGTAGGGCATTGTTCTTTATCTTTGCACCCTGCCATCCTTCCTTCAGGGAGTTATCTTCTGCTAATGGCCGACTGAATCCCACTGTGTGACTGATACAATTATTTTGTCCCACTGAGAGTTGCTTCAGACAGGCGGAAGAGCCCAGCCTTTCCTACCTAGATAAAAATTGAAATTCTGGGACACCAAGTTCCCCCTCTTTTCCCTGGACTCCAGAGGAAAACCGGATTTTTTTTCCATATCATCACTGGACCTTCAGAGGGAGGCTGCACCCTGTACAAGACCACTGCTTCAACTGAACCACATCTGTCACTGCAGGAGGACTGTAGCCACCATTTAATGGGACTGCTACCAGTACCCTGACTGACGGGTATCTGGTTGTGCTCTGACTTTGTGTCTTAGTTTGAGGACAGGTGTCTGCTAAGAAAGGCAAGAGCCTCTCTTTGAAATGGAGAATGTAAACCCCCTCCTTCCAAATTATTATGATTTTGAAATCAAGGGACTCTCAGGCAAAGATATGGGAATTAGGAATAACAGTTCTTTTCTAGGGAAATTAAGACAGGAATACAGTACTACAAAGAAACAAAACCCAAACTCAAAACCCTGAGTCAGAGTGCAACCTGACACCTTGTCAGGCAGGGTGTTGGTAGCCATTTGATTAAATGGTGTCTGCAGTCTTCTTGCAGTGACAGATGTGATTTAGTTGAAGCAGTGGTTCTGTAGAAGRTGCAGTTTCCTTTCAGAGGTCTAGTAGTGATGTGGAGAAAYCTCWTTTTTTTCTAGAGTCCAGTAGAGAAAGGGCTACTCGGTGTCCAGAATTTCTGGTTTTATCTWGGTAAGAAAGGCTTGGCTCTCCCCCCTGGCTAGAGCAACTCTCAATGGGATAAAGTAATTTTATCAGTCACACAGTGGGTCTCAATGGGCCATTAGCAGAAGATAACTCCCTCCAGGAAGGATGGCAGGGTGCAAAGATAAAGAACAATGCCCTACTGGTTCAAATGGATAGCCCATTAGCAGAGTATCTCCCGCAGAGATAAAGATCACTGCCCCACCTTGTCACAACAGATAGTAATAGAATAGATACTTTGATCACATCCTGTATTGCAACCCAAGACACTTTGTCAGTGTTTGGGGTTTGTTTCATTGTAGCAGCTTGCAGCTTGCACTTCCGGGTTGGCAAATTTCCGAACTTTGTCCATATATAAGGTACTCCGGAGTATAAGGCGCACTTCTGGGTTCAGACCAAAATTTTAGTCAAAAGGGTGCGCCTTATAGTCCGTAAATTAGTGTACATGTTTTTACTGGGGCCCTTTGATATTTTTCTCCTATATAGGCAGTGTCCATTAATTGAGTTCATATTTTTATTTAAACCCAATTATTCAATACTTGCTGATTTGTAGTTCTATGGATCAATCTTTTTAGAAAAGGTTCAGTTTTTTCATCTCTTCTGTATTAATCAGGCAATTAGTGGTTTATAAGTTTACTTTTCTTATCAAACTTTTTGAATTAATACTGTCTTTTTTTAATAAATTTTTCAGTAATTTTATTGCCTTTGTTTTATGATCTTTTCTGATATTCTGTTGGACACAAATCCTTCAACACATTCCCTGGTTCCAGCAGGTTGACAAATAAAAACAATAAAACAAATACAGAGAAAGGTAATGGGGATTTTCTGCTGGAGATTAAATACAGCTTTCTTACATTGATCATATGTTTTCCAAGCAGAGACTTTGCCTTCCTGCTCTGAATGTTTTTGAAATGGACTTATTACAAGCTCAAATGTGTTTAGGAAGTTGATTATCAGAAACTTTGCCATTCTTCCTTCATACTTTTATTAACTGTAGAGTGAGGATTTTTTTGCACCCTTCTTGTTTTCCCCCTTTGGCTACAACTTCAACTTCTTTCAAAATCTCTTAAGAAGTATGTTTTTATTTCTTACAACTTTCCGTACTTTTCAATCTATGTCAGTTTTGGAAGCAGTTCGTTTTCTCCAACATGTTGGTTTCTCAATACTTACTTTAAAATAATATCTTTGGATTAATTTATTGCTATTTTCAGCAAATTACTCACTATAATACTTGTTACAACAGAGAACCCCTAGGCATTGATAATTTGATGTTCATTTTTCAGCCTGGATTTTTTAAAGTACAGTAATTTCACGCATATAAGGCGCACCCTTTTAACTAAAATTTTGGTCTGAACCCAGAAGTGCTCCCTGTATCCCGGAGCACCTTATATATGGACAAAGTTCATAAATGTGCCAACCTGGAAATGCGAGCCGCGAGTCGAGCCGCGAGGGATGGCAGCCCCATGGGAGCGCTGAGCCACAAGGTGGGGTGGCACTGCGGGAGCACCGAGCCACAAGGGAGTGCAGCCCTGTGGGAGCGCCAAACCGCGATTGGGGCTGGCACTGCGGGAGCACCAAGCCACGAGGCGTGGCAGTGCTGCAGGAGCCGAGCCGAGACACTCCAGCCACACCAGCCACCACTGGTGGTGGGCAGGAGTGCCGGGGCCTGCGGCACGGGGAGAGTGCCTAGGGCTGCATTTAAAGGCTACACCAATCTGTGAAAAATGTTTGCAAATTGAGCACCTGCCAGTAAACCCCACAATCGTGAGATTCCATTACTAATTTGTTACTTTGTTGGCACGGCTCCTCCCTGCAAGTAAAAAGTGCGCCTTATACTCCGATGCGCCTTATATATGGACAAAGTTGCGAAATTTGCTGACACCAGGAAGTACGCCTTATAATCCGCCTTATACTCGTGAAATTACTGTAAATTAGAAGTGGTTTTATATAGTATGAAGAAATCATAAATCACATTTCTCATTTGTAATTCTGCACATCTGTTTCTAAGTGGAGCTGACCTATCAAAACCAGAAATCATTTAGGAAAGCTACAGTGACAAGACATTGGGAATCTGTTAAGTGTCACATCTGGGGAACAAATTGATAAAGACTCAGTTAATTATTCTAGTTAGTCATAAAAAATATTAATTTAAGCATCTAAAGTAATTTCTGTGAATTTAGTACTTAGTAGCTAATTAACTTCTTTATAGAGAGCATCCTTTTTTTCCCAATTGAATTTTGTATCTGCCATTGTACACTCCTCAGGTTAGTTTTTACATTTGACTTTTGTTATTAGAGCTGTTATGAACTGGTAAGCTGGATTGTAATGATTCATTAAACATTTTTCAATTATTTCTGTGACTTCTTGAATTTTCTTGTCCACTGAAACTGAGCAATGGGCTGAGATTATTTTCACTCAGCTCCTAACTAATCCCATCTAACAGCTTTCAAAAGACTGGTGAGCAGTACAAAGGACAGAGAGCTTCAAGTCCCAGGTCAGCTTTTCCCAAAGGAAATGTATAGCTGAATTGTTCAGAAACAGTGACCTTTAAAGGAATACTCAGCCTGCACTTACAAAAATCCTGTCTTTCAGAGTCATTTCAGAATTCCTCACAAATACTACATTCTCCCCATCAGATTGAAAAGTGGATCTTCTGATCCTTGTGGCTCCTTTCTCCCCCTGGTTCTGCCTTTGCTTTGGTTTTCCCTGGCTGTGGCCTCAGTACATTGCTTATTCTCTCAGGATTCCTCTGATGTCAGTCCTGCTGCTGCTGCTTAGACTTTCTCAAGTTTCCACAGATTTTTAACGTCCTCTGACAGCTCTTTAAAAACAGTATCTGTCTTCTCATCTTGGAAGAATAAAGGGGAAGGAAAGGTTAGTTATTTTAGTTTGGGGATTTTTTAAGAGTAAGAAAAAGCATGTCTGTAATACCATAGGAAAATAAGTCTTGTTAATTCTTCAGCATAACAAGGGCATGGAAAAACTATTTCTGATGAAATCTTCAGATGAGAGTAGTTCTCAGCAGTTTTCTAACCTTAAGTCCTGTACTTGCATAATGTCAGAACTTGTTTTTCCAAAAACAAACATTCACTTTCCCCACAGCTCAAACTACCCTGTTTTTTAACAAATATGTTATATTTGTTGCATTGGTAAAGCTCTATCATTACTCACCTGAACAATATTATCCTTGATTTAGATGAAGGGAAATTGCATCCTTCTCTTTTCAGGCTGAATGAAAAATAAAAATAATAATTTAGAACTACAGTATCTGAGGGTTGAGAGTGACCCATGGGTGTTTGCAGAAAAGCCCTGAAAGAATGGGAGTGGTTACAGTTTTACCCCCTACATGATTTTAGTCTGAGTAGTGTTACATAGAGAATCATAGAATGGCGTTTGCTGGAAGAGACATTAAAGTCCATCCCATTCCACCTGCTGCCATGAGCAGGGACACCTTCCACTGTTCCAGGCTGCTCCAAGCCCCATCCAGTCTGGCCTTGGACACTGCCAGGGATTCAGGGGCAGCCACAGCTTCTCTGGGCACCCTGTGCCAGGGCCTCACCACCCTCACAGGGAGGAATTTCTTCCCAATATCTGATCTAATCCTGCCCTCTGTCCATGGGAAGCCACTTGTCCTGTCACTCCAGTTCCGGATAGACTGTATTTCTTCAACTTCCTTGTAGGCCCCTTCAGACACTGGAAGGAAGTGTCCTGAATAGCTCATTGATGAGAACACAGTTTGGTGATGTCTGTATGCATTTTAAATACAGTTTGACTTTTCTTTTTCTAGGCCTATTCTGTCTATGATGAAGACATTGGCTATTGCCAGGGACAGTCCTTCCTTGCAGCTGTGCTTCTACTTCATGTGAGTTTATTGCGAAATGAAAGCTTTGATATTTGAAACCAATGCAGGTGTAAAATCGTGTAAAATCAGCTGTTTATCAAAATCAAGTTAGACAGATATTCACTGTTACTTATTTACCTGTATTAATTTTCCTCTTTTGGCTTTTTGCCGTAGAGAGTAATGGCCTCTATCTTCATGAATGTAGATTTCCTTTGTTTGAGAGAAATCTGTTAAATTCTCAAGTACTTCTGTGTGAAAACTTGAAACTGATTTGTTACATATCAATTCTTTCTTTTAATTTAGTTGTCACCTAAGGGAGCTCCCTTTGTGTTAATGAGGAATTTTACTCAGTGAGACATTCTCAGAGCAGCTCATCAAAGCATGTAGTCACCAATTTTTTGGGAGATTTTTTCTCCTAGGGATATTTTATAATATCTTCTGAGGGAAAGCTGATCTTTAACCTTGATGTTTTAGTCTGTAATCAAAAACTGCACAAAATTTGATCTGTGGCTTCCTTTATAACCACATGGGTATATGTCCAAAGATAGATAAATAAATACTTAGTTTTCATAGGTGCAAAATGCTTTATATCAAAGCAGCAGATTCAAATAATGTATTTATTGAGAGAAAGTCTATCTGAATAAGCCACCCCAAAGCTCAACCACAATTCTTACTTAAGTTCTTGCCTGCTTTTTCTCTCAGGTTTTAATTACAGTAATTTCATGATTACATGCCGCACTGATTATAAGCCGCACTTCTGGGGTGTCAGTAACATTTCGTTTTTCCCCCATAAATAAGCCGCACTGGATTGTAAGCTGCACTTTCATTTGCAGCGAGGATCCGCGTGCAACTTTCACAAAGTTGCCAAATAGTAAAAGAATCGCAGGATCACGGGGTTTACTGGCTTGGCCCTGCTCAGGGCGGCCACCAGGGAGGGGTCCCAGCCCCGCTCGCCACTGCTGCTGGGAGGCAGGGGAGCGGCGTGCCCAGCTGCTGCCACCAGGAAGAGGGAGAGCGGCGTGCCTGGCCAGTGCCCCTGCCGTGCCCCCCGGGGCCGGGCAGCACTGCCGCTGCACTGCCACTACCCCGGGGCCAGGTGGGCTCTGCCTTGGCTCGGGGCTGCTGCTGGCTCAGACTTCCTGGTTGGGAAATTTCCAAAATTTGTTCATATGCAAGCCGCTCCTGAATGTAAGCTGCACTTCCGGTTTGGGAGCAAAACTTTCGTCAAAATGGTGTGGCTTATAATAATTAAATTACTGTAGTAAATTATCAGTCAGAATTGAAATACCTTTTAAAGTGTGGATTTGAGACAGCAGCTGGTGTCACGTATGTTACACATCCACTTCCTAAGACATTTGGAAGTCAAATTCAGATTAGTTTAAGTTGTAATTCTTAGTGAGAGCTGTGATTCCTTCAAGTCTTGATACACAGTGACAGTGTTGCAGAGAAGCTTTAGATCTTTTAAGAATAAACCTGATTAGTCCCATTATTTCAGTCTAACATATACTGTAAAATAGCTTATCTAAGTTATTTTGCAATTACTCTTTTTACCCAAAGCAGAATTTTGACGTTCCACTGGAAAAATTAGCCATTTTCAATACGAGAGTTGTTTAGAAATGTGTGGGTGTCACATTCTTAACTTTTGAGTAATACCTCAGCCTCTCTACCTCAGTTCTATGTTATCATTACTACAAAGAATCAACTACTTTTTTAGTGTTTCTGGAGCTGGAAGAAGGTGCCGTGTACACTGGGAATGCTAAATGGAAATTACAAGCATTTTAATATGCCCTTTATAACATTTGGTTTCATAAGAGGATATTAAAGTGAAATGCTTAGAGAAGGGGGAAGCAAGGTGTCTCAATGAGCCTTTTGGTCAGGATACAATTATTTCTTCCCTTACTTTGTCTGTGACTTATATGCTGTCAGTCAGGATCATTCTGTCCTGTTAAATTGTGATTAAGAGTTTTGAAGTTACTAAGAATTTGTCTTGGGTAAATCAAGCCCAGACTGATAGACACCAGCCAATCTGGTAATACTTTGTGCTAACCAGTTACTTTCATTCATGGTGTCTGAAAATGAAACTGCCCATGGCCCATCATGGGCTGAGCATAAGATGAGCCCTGAAGGGAAAAATCAAGAGCCTAAAATTCTCTTTGAAGAAAATGCAGAGCTTTTAGCTGTAGCCGATATTTGATAAGAAGCTGGTGGTAGGCCAAATGAGTGAATACACTAAAAGGTCAAGAGTTGTTCTTGATTCTCAGTAGTTGTTTTCATTTGTTACAATCTGGTGCTTCCAAAAGAAAGCACATTTTTTAATGTGATGGAAAGGTTGATTTGGATTCTGTTTGTGCCTGTCATTATTATGTTACCTGAAGGCACAGGGGAAGATGATGTAGAGGTTTAGTGACACAGGGCTTCCCACCAATTCAGCATTCAGTGGGCTCAAGCTAACAAATAGAAGT
Organism: Turdus rufiventris; assembly: GCA_013186435.1. Classification (NCBI taxonomy): domain Eukaryota; kingdom Metazoa; phylum Chordata; class Aves; order Passeriformes; family Turdidae; genus Turdus; species Turdus rufiventris. The sequence goes on along the minus strand of PYHW01010726.1, from coordinate 36,910 downwards.
GTAGAGTGGCTCAGACAACTTGTGTTAGTACCACCTTCCAAACCACTGTTGGATGAGAAATTTTGGTCAGAATGAAACAGAGATTGTGGATGTAGGGTTTCTGAAAAAATCAGCTTGTTAATAGATGGGGTTGTGGGAACCCTGACTTCAAAGTTTGATGTCCTGAGGTTTGGGTGAAAGTAGATGAGCATTGTTCTCTCTAGAGGTTGGTTGTACCTTAGCTCTCCTGAATTTTTCCCATTTAACCAAGTATCTCTCAGTAGACATCATAGTTATGAGCTGTTACCTTTCTATTAATTTTTCATTCTTTTTTTATTTTTAAATTGCTTTTGTGTGCCTGAGAATTGTGTATAGTTATTCTCATACCTATTTGACAAAAAGAATACTGCTGACAGTTGTGCTGCTGTAGGGATGTAGACATACATGAACCTGTGATATGATCCCACATTTTCTTCAAAGAAGGCCTTACAGAGCCAAATCCAGGTGCTCATCAAAGAGAATAGTCCCACTGAGATTTTAGTTCATTAATTTGGCATTCACAGTACTTGGCTGAACATTTCAATATGTCCCTGGTTCTGAATTGTGCATAAGGTGTTTAAGTGTGTGTGTCTGTGTAAGGCATGTATGGCCTTAGCTCCATTATTAACCTTGTTTTTGTGTATTTTTCCAAACAGATGCCAGAGGAGCAGGCATTCTGCGTATTTGTGAAAATAATGTATGACTATGGCTTGAGGGACCTCTACAGAAATAACTTTGAAGATCTCCATTGCAAATTTTTCCAACTGGAGAAGTTAATGCAGGTGGGGCCAGAGTAACAGATTCTCCTGCGATTTTTTTCATAAATGGAAATACTGGCATGAAGAAGAGATTAATGCTTTGCTTCCAAAAGCTGTTGGACAATAAAACCCCCTTTCCTTATAGAGGTGGGGTAAGGCAAAGCAAGGAAGTTTAATAGCTGAATTCAAACATAATGAGTCATATTTTTTTCTAGTTTCTTTAGTCTCTGATATACCACTTCTGCATTTAATCTTTGTATCCAAACAGAGCAGGTATTTGCTCCCCCCCTTTGCTTGCTCCCTCTCTATTTCTGATGTTGCTTAGAGAGAATGTCTCTGTGCTATTGAGGCCAGTGTAACCTTTGGACTGCCTCCATCAGTGTCCTACTTTCCATGAATTGTGTGGGTGTTAAGAGGTCAGGCAAATCAGGACATCCTGATGCTTATGAAATAGCAATCAAGTGTGGACCACTGGGCAGGTTTTACTGTCTCTTCAGAGACTGGTATTTTTTCAGCTGGAATTACTTCATCAAGCAGTTTAGCATAACTGAAGGGCCGCAAATATTATACCTTGTTATTCTGACTAACAAGGAATTACTTACAGTTCTTTAAGCTCCGCCATTCTGTTGGCACAGTGAAAAGCTGCTTGCTGAAGTCAATTCTCACAGATAACCATAAGTACCAAACAAAACAGTCTTTTTTTAATTTAATGGGTTTTTTCAGATGTCAAATTGTGCATATTTTGTACTTGATGGAGTGGAATTGCATACTAATTAATGTGATACTTCAGCATATGGTCTTCTCAATATTTACTTATGTCCACAAAAATTTTTGTTAACAAACAAAACAGATTTTGTTAACAAATATACTCTTAAAAAAGACACTTTATTAAATCCCATGTCATCATGGTTCAGTAGGATTTTCTGTGCTTATTTTGTGTTGCTTGAATGTGCTCCTAGTTAGAGAAATGGTCTGATGGAGTTGTGTGCTCTGTTGCTTTCAAGCTCCACAAAGTGCTCTGGTTCTAGTAGCCATTGTTTTTTGTGGCAGAAGCATTTATAGCAAGACACAGCAAAAGAATAACTTAAAAATATACACTATGACGTAGATTGTACAACTTCTCTGCCTTTTGACTGCTGAAGATTCTGTAATTTCTCAGTATAGTCTCAGTGTGTTCTTTGATACTATGATAGAATCCACTGTGTATATCTTACTAAAAACTTGTAACCATGTGATGCTTTAGCATTGAAATTTATCAAGAAACATATTCATTGCCCAAGAGAAGCCAGGCTTTCACTTCATTGTGTTTTTTGGTATTTAGCAGCCCTGGTTCTTACTGGAAGTATGGATGAAGAACTCAAATGTAATGAGTAATATTGAAAAATCTATTTTTTTCTTTTGTTCCAGGAGCAGCTACCAGACTTGCACAGCCATTTCTCAGACCTCAATTTGGAAGCTCACATGTATGCATCCCAGTGGTTCCTCACACTTTTTACTGCCAAGTTTCCACTCTGCATGGTCTTCCACATCATTGACTTACTACTTTGTGAGGTAAAAAAAAAATAGAATCAGAAATTTCTTCCTCTACTCTATCACTGTTTCTTCTTGTTTTATTTTGTTTTGTTGAAGTCCTTTACTGCTTAATTATAAAATGTGTGTAACTAAGTTATATAGAAACCATGGTTATAGTGAAGGCGTGTTCAGTAAAACACTGATTTGATTTAAAAATTAGAACTGTGGATTGCCTCATTTTTTGCTGAGAATTAAGAATATCCAATGCACACACCTGTTTTTCCTTTAATTTGTTAAATGTTTATTCAGAGTTAGGAATTGTAATTTCTTGAAGACACCTAGTAAGGAAGGCTCTCCGAGTGGCCTGATTCAGAGTGTCCACAGATAGAAATGGTGGTGCACATTGCTTTGGTGGCCTGATATTAAACAAAGTGTGAGAGAGGCCAAAAACACAAATGAAGGAAGCTCCTTCCTTTTGTTTTTTAACCCTGCTATTCCAACTAGGAACATACTACTCCAGATACAAAATGGTGTGTGTCTGTGCTGTAGATATATCTACACTTGCTTTTAAATGCCAATCAGATTAGGTTGATAATCTAGAATATTTATTTTGGTAAAATACCATCTTTCCTTTGGTAAATGGGAAGTAAGAGCATCTATGGCATTACACCTGCTTTTAATCCTGTCACTGATTTCCTCTCAAATTTCAAGGGGTCACAAACATGAAAATAAATAGATAAATAAAATATTTAATCATTTGAAAGGGGAAGGCTTAATGAGTATGAAACTCTGTTGACTCTAGTTCATTTTGTTAATTTTTGTTGTGAAGTATTTTGTCTGAGAATCTTCAAGCTTGCTGCACGTGCCTTAGTAGGAGTCAGTCCTTGAGATATTTCTTAGTCTGCAGATTGGTGCTCAGTTATCAAAGGAAGCTAGAGTAATATTGACAATGTTTATCTCAGTATGTCTGAAGCAATTAATGTGGGAAAGAAGGTGAAAATCCAAGGAGAATCCAAGGTGAAATCCAAGGAGAAAGTAAGAGAGTGCAACATTAGAACATGTAAAGGGAAACACTGTAGTGTTTGTGGAGGGCAATCACACACAGCTAAAGAGGCCTCTTTTACTACAGCTAAAAATAATCCAGAAAGAGTAAGAAAATTTGTTTCTAGTGAGAAGATAAATGCAGACATCTTGAGAAAGAGTGGGGCAGTGTGGAGACAACGCTCTGAGGCACCAGTGTAGGCTATCAGAAAATTGCTCCTAACATTCAGGAGTCAACCACTCTCACGTAGCAGGCAGTTCTGAAAATTTGTAGGAGGGGCATAGATTAGTCATAATAAAATAAAAATCAGGTTGGCCCTCTTTGTAGACAGCAAGTCAGTTCAGTAGGCTTATAGCCACAGGCAGAAGCAGGAAGAAGCCATTCCTTGACAGAGGAGTGGAGTTGTGTGTCCAGTCAGCCTCTGGAAGGAGTTATGGGGGTAATCAAAACATAATTTTTTCTGCATAAATTGTTCCTTGCTTTATCTCTGAACAGCCAGCATGCTGTTAATTCTGGCAACTAGAAGTAGAAAAAAACAGTGGCAGCTGCTAACACAGAAACATATTCTGTAGAAAAAATCCCCAGAAAAGCAAGAAGCCTTTGAAGTGAATTATCTTAAGTTTTAAAAACAAGCTTCCAGCCTTTTCCTTGATTTGTCATAGATACAGATGGATTTTAAATGCCCTTCAAGTTCCTGACTTAAGCTTTCTCCACATCCATATCCTTTTTGTGGTTACAAAATGTTTGCAACTCTGTGCAACTCTTACAGGAAAGAAAAAAATAGGGGAAGAAAACCATGTAAAATCATTGCTGAATGCATCCTGCCAGTGAATGATTTTATGGGAGCCTCTCTGGTCACCTTGAAAATATTTGAATTATGGGTGAACAATTTGTGTCTTGGAATAGCTGATCTCTATAGGTTCCTTCCAACCCCAACCATTCAGTGGTTCCATGTCAAGCAAGAGTCTTTGTATTGGCTTGGGTTTTTGATTTTTGATTGTGGCTGGAAAAGTGAAATCTTACAGATTGCACTTTCAATTAAAGATACTCAACTTTCAACCCAGAGAGGAAAATACCTGTTGGAAGTGCTGTAATTTCCCAACTAATCAGGGAGGCACATTTCCTTCCCATGCCTGCTCAGTGGAATAGTGGCATGAACTGAGGATGAAACTCCTGGGCAGAAGCATAACTATGAAAAAAGAGCTAAAGTTATGATGGGAATTAAGTTTTATGGAGAAATTTTTTAAATCCCATCAAAGTAAGTGTCACTACAGTCAAGGTCTTCTCATCATTCTCATATGAAGTATTGCTTCAGAGCAGTTTTATGTAAACTCACACAAATTTGGGATTTGCCATGGCTTCTGTGTGACTCTCTGTTGTCACTAGACTGTTGAAGATGGGAATAAACCCTCCAGTTTCCAGTGGTCTTATAATATTGCCTTAATAGTTCTGGGGCAGAATGTGTCACCCATCACCATGTAGAAATGAAATATTTTGAAATTGTTTTTCTTCCCTGCGACAGAAGCTTGAAGAGAATTTTGGGCTTCCAGGCAGGTACACCACCACAGTGCCATGGTATATCTTATAAAGCTCAGCTGCTTGTAATAAGAACACAAACCTATTGATCCAGGTGAAAGTTTTAATGTGATTGCAGCAAACTGTGTGGGTTGGAGCCTGGACATCTTTCTACAACATTCCTTTTAGCTGCCTGTTGCAGTTGTTTCATTTTTCTTTTCCCTGTTTTTTCCCCCTTTGCTCTTTCTGTTTGCATTGAAGAAAATTTTTGTTGATGAAATGTTAAGTTGTATTTGGACTTGTCGATCTTATCTGTCAATATGACATGATGTTGTTGAGCACTCTGCAAGCCTGCTCTGTTTTGCTGTCTCTTTTTGTTCTATTTTAAATTATTTATTTAAAGTCATGCTCAGAAATAGCAGTTCATCTAGGTAAAGCTGTTGTCACTCAGAGCTGTCCCCAGTGCAACAGCTGCACCTCAGCTGTGCTACAGAATATCAAACAGTTGACATTTCACTTCACTTTGCATTTTAAACTCTTCAATTTAAAATGAAAATATTTGTTTTAAAAACACTAAATAAATGACTTTCAGTAGGCATTTAGAAGAGAAAAACAACCCAAACCAGTTGGCAGATAATCTGTAAGCATTTTAAAAATTTTCATGATTTTTTTTCCTACTTAAAAAAGAAAATTCTTTAACCTTTTATGATATATACAGTACTGCCAAAACTAGAGGAGATGCAGAGCTCAAGCTGTCATTCCAGTATTAGTTGAGAATTTTGAAACACTATGGTTAAACTCCATTTTAGGTTGATCTGGCTATTTTTGTATGCAGGTTTGGGGGATATAAAATACTTACGGTTGGTACTTCTCTCCTTTTAAAGAATATGCAAAAACCTCTCTGGCACTCTGCCCTTCCTGGGCTGGCACAGATAGTTGTTTGTTTTAGTGTCATAATACATAATTTGACTATGTAATTTAACTACTAGTTAACAGTTTGACTACGAAGCTGCCATTCTGACTGTATCATGACTGGATACAAACGGATGTAGCTGATTATCAGTTTTGAATATGAAATTATTTAATGTTTACTAATATATCTAATAGCAAAGAAGAGAAATGCCTTTCACACGACCACATAGCACAGTGCAAGAAGGAGGAATTGAAAGCTAGGATACCATCACTCCTTGGCCTTTATTTATCAACTGTTGCTTTCAGAATATTGTGTAAAATATTCTGTTATAATGAAGGCTGATAAGTGTCTTTAGAAACCTTTTAAAATGTGAACAGTGCAGTGCTAGGAAGTGAACACTTACTGATAGTAGAAATGTGGCTCCACATTGTGGAGATATGGTTACTGGGAGCACTCCTTCCTAATGAAACATTGACAATCAAAGCAGAATTACAGGTATTGACACTGAAGATTTGATTTCTGTCTTGCATGTGTCTTGCTGGGGATGGATGTGCCAGGAAACACTGTATGGTACTGCTCAGGGCTGGCCAGCACTGCGCTAGTGCTGACTGAGGAGGAGAGACAATAATAGCTTGCTATTTTTTATCTGAAACTGTCAGATACTTCTGTGATGCCTTCAACAGAGTTGAGAAAGAACAGATTAACATTTCAATTTATTAAACTTCCTCAGGAACTGAGTCAAGAACAAGCCTGCTTCCTCTGTAAATCTGCACTGAGATGAAATGTGAATTAAATAAAAGATTGTGCACAGTTGTTTATCTTCTGTAGATCTATAGGGAAAAACAAATTGAACTTTCTGGACTTACTTTATTGCCATGGTATCTACATTTGTTAACCTTTCCAGTTATGAATATTTTAAGAAATCTTATAAAACAGAGGAAGGGACTTGCTAGAAAGAAAATCTCTTATAGTTAGCAGCATATTAAAAGCTGGGCTTAAATTCTAGGTAGGCATAGATCTGTGCTGAAGCTGTTTGTGTTATTTTGTACTATTTACCAGAGTGAAGTCAATGTCATGCATGTTAGTTGGAAAAGGCCAGGAGCTATCTCTTTGTTTTTCTTTTAGAAATAAAGGCAAATAAATTTTGGCATTTAGACTGTGTTTTCCTCCTGCCCAATCCCTTTCCATCAGGCCTGCTGGAGAGCTGAGCCTTGCTAAAGTCTTTATCAGCCACTGCTGTTTCATGTAAAGAGACTGGAAAGGATTTCTTTCCCAGACTGCTATAATTAGCTTTTGATTAATTTAGAAAAAAGGAGAATAGGTTTTATCAGACTCCAGATGGATGACTAGAATTTGAATGTGGATGTGCAATGGTAATGCATTCAAGGATCTGTTGACATGTCAACCATCATGATCTTTTTTTGTTGCAGAAGTGGGAGGTCTGCAATGGAAATAACTTCAGGTTTACTAGACCTGTAGGTTTGGCTTTTATGTAGTTAGATGAGTTACTTAAATCCAAAGGAAAAGTAAATTTAGCCTAATTAATCTGATGATCTACAGCTGTAATCTATTATGGGGGCTTTTCAGCACTGGAACAGAAATTAACATAAAAACAAAGAAAGAAGTATCTAGGATTTGATTGTGTGTGTGCTGCATGAGGAACTTCTTAAAGCTTTTGTATGTGTGTGTTTAAAACATTCAGATTATATTGACAAACAATTTTAAGTTCCTTTCAACATGAAAGTTACAAGTAGTATAAGGTGCTTACATGGAAAATTCAGTCAATAGCAAAAATGCTGGAGGTGTGTAGTACCATGTTCTGTATTGCCATGGGGACTGGAGACACAGAACGTTCTCAAGATAACTTATGAAAACAAAAGGTATCTTTTGGGTGATGTTGATGAATTTTGTGGTCCTAAATGTTAAGGCTGCTTCTTGGAAATGTTGTAAGATCTAGGTGAAAAAGATAGCAGGAATGAGTGACCAGTTTGAATTACCTCTTTTGGGCCTTAGAGGGGTGACACATCTAATGCCATGTCTTACTTTCCCCATTGCTCATGAAATCTCTTAGCCACCTGCTAGTTGATGTTCACTTAGTTGTTTTTTCTAGGAATACAGTGAATTTCCATAATGCTTACTTAACACTAGTGCCATCTGCTGTATTGGAATAGCAGCATGTCCTAAACAGTCTTGGCAAGCTTCAGAAACACTTTAGAAATAACTGAAGAAAAGCATCATAAATGGGAGAATGACATTCCATGAGCAAATCCAGGAAGATGAGGTAATTTGGGAAATGTTTTTAAAGAAGAGGGTAGTGCATTCTACCTGTGCCGAAACACTTTCTGTTGTTTTGTGCTTGGAACTGAGGCTGTTATGAATTTTCTAAATACAGTAATTTCACGACTATAAGGCGCACCCTTTTGACTAAAATTTTGGCCCGAACACAGAAGTGCACCTTATAGTCTGGTGCACCTTATATATGGACCAAGTTCGGAGATTTGCCAACCCGGAAGTGTGAGCCGCAAGCCGCAGGGGGAGCTGGCAGGGCCGCGGCTGCCGGGTGTAGGCGGGCCTGGGGGTCCATGGTGCCACGGCTGTCGGGTACAGACAAGCCCGGGGGCCCGTGGCTGCCAGGTGCAGGCAAGCCCGGGGGCCTGCGGCACCGCTCCTGCTGGGTACAGGCGGGCCCGGGGACCTGTGGCTGCCAGGTGCAGGTGAGCCCGGGGGCCCAGGGCCGCCGGATGCAGGGGGACCCACGGTGCGGCGGCTGCCGGGTTGAGGCAGGGCCTCAGCCAGCATCCACACGGGGGGAGCTGGCGGTGGATCCTTGCTGGGGGGAAAAAAAATGTGCGCATTGTAGTCTGGTGCACTTTATATATCAGCAAAAGTTCGGAAATTTGCCAACACCTGGAAGTGTGCCTTATAATCCGGTGTGCCTTATATTCATGAAATGACTGTACGTAAAATCAAAATGTGAATGTTGGAAGGGAAAGACGAGTGTCAGGGTTCAGAGAGATGAGGGCCAGAGCTGTGTCATGGCAGGGAAAGGGAGAGGATCAGGAATAACACTGGGAAGAAGATCAGAAGGAGTGCAAGGGGGCAGATTTAGTGTGGGCATGTATTTTTATTTTTCTTTGCGGTGTGTGAGCACAGGTAGAGCGGGAATGAGAGATGTTCTGAACCCCTTACCTCATCTGCTTTCATGAAAACTGAGATCTAGAAGATTCCTTCTCCTCTGAGCACAGCTAACAACCATGCCCTGTTTCCATACTGGAGCTGGAGGACCTGTCTTACCTAAAGAGATGAGACCTCTTTTTCTCTCCTTGTGTGTGATAACACCCTTGGTGGCTAGTGTGGATTTAGGCCCCTTTCTTTGTCCCTGTATTAATCAGTTTTGGAAGAAGGGACAGAAATGTCTAAAACCCCTGCAATTTAAAGCTTTGCAAATCAGAAGAGTTGAGTTAGTGTATGACTTAGTTGACACATGCTGCTAGCCCATTATCAGTTGCTGGTGAATTATCACTGCAGAAATACCTCATGCAGGGGAGCAGTTTGATATGTGGAAAAGACTTAAAATTCTGTGGCTGTAGTTTTTATTCTTTGCAAACAGTCACAAAAGGTGAAGAGGAAAAAAATGTTAATCTCACAGCAGTCTCTACCTTCATTCAGCCATAGCAACATCTCACAGCAAATGACATGAAAACCACCCAAAACATGCAAATACTCACTTCTAAATCACATTTATTTCTATTAAAAGCAATCAAATAAGTAAAATAAACCAAATAAACAAAATTTCATGTGAAATCAAACTAATACAGGTTCAGGGTTACCTGCTATTTATTGTGTGCTGTTTTATGCGCACAGTACAGAAAAGTGACTCAAGTCAATACGGAATCCCCTGGTGTTGTTTTTGCCATCTCCCTGGTACCTACTTCTCTAATAATTCAGTCAATGGTTTTAATTGGGTGTGTGTATTTTTCGTGGAATCATAGGGGAAATTTCTGTGTTTTCTCCTTTTCTGTGTTGTAGCATTTGCTGGTGGGAAGTCTGAGGGAAACCCAGTCTGAGAATTTGACTGTACTCATACGTTAGCAGTAATATCTCTTTGTAATTTGTTTTCTGTTTGTTCTTTTCCTTTAGCAAGAAGGCTGTATCTGTTGTTTACACGGAATCTGGTAATTTGTGTTGTGCCTTATTTGAACAAGAATTTTAAACTTTTTTCCTAAAGTCATCTTGTCATTGAACTAGAATAAATGTGCAAGCTGCACAAACTCTACCTAAAAAATGTTAATTAAAAGCCCCTGCTGAGCATATTCCAAGGCTGCCCTGCTTACAAAGGGAGGTTTGATCTTCAGACCATATATTCATCTTGTCAACAAAAAATTGTGTGTTCTCAACATATTAGAGTTGCCAAGTAATTGTTTTGCTGGAAGCCATCCAAAACATAAAGAGAATTTTAATTCTCCTTTAGAGTCTGTAACCCCTATTACCCTCTGTACTCCATTGAAAGAGTGTGCAACTAAACACAAAGTTATGAAACACTTTGGAATTATGAAACAATGTGAAGTTAACTTCTGTTTAATAGCTAGTTTCCCTTTAAAGAAAGGAAAATTCAGTTATTAGAAAGCTGGAAGAGGTTCATGCCATGTGGGGCTTGAGACTTTCTAGCCCTTAAGGAGGTGCTTAGTTGACTCTTGTGTCTGTCTTTTTACCTGGTGCTGAACTTTATAAATATCTTATCAGTACCCAGTTTCTTTTTACATGTCATGCATATCTAGGGGGAAAAGAGCACAGATAAAGATATTGATGAATTAAATTTCCTTTTTTTGTAAAAGAGATTAACTTCCTTTTGTTGGTGAAGGTCTGTCTTGGGGGCTGGGTTGGAGAGGAAGAGATGCTAATATTGAATATAGCCTGTCTTCTCTTTAGACTTCTGTCTAAAGTCATCCTCAGTACAAATGTTGTCCAGATATACATGACTAAATTATTTGGCCTCACTCAGCTCTGTGCTTGACTGTTGAATTTTGCTTGTCGCAAGTATTGGTTTGCTGCCCCTAGACTTTCTTTTTTCCAGCCTCTGGGCAGATTTGCTGGGTCAGATGAATAAATCTGCCTCCTCCCTTCAGCAGGAAGCCACAGGCAGCCTTTCTGTCACAGAGATCTCACTGAATGCCAGCTGAGTCCCATAGAATTGCATCTTTACCAGTCTCAGTTTGTTCTTTGTTCCTAGCCTTCTTTTCAAGCCTTCTCAAAAGTCATCTTGTTTCAGAGTGCAGAGGGACTCAAAGATGCTTCTATCTGCAGAAGGAATCTTGGCTTTAGAAGGAGTTAAGGAACTGGGAAAACCTCTCACTAGACTAGAGTTAACATTGTAAGATTTCCATGTACTTTCAGCCAGTCTTCATTTCAGTGCTCATGACGGTTTCACTGGTTTGCCTGTGAAAACATCACCTCCAGTTGTGGTTGGAAATTACAGGTTTTTTGACGTACAGTTCAAAGAAGCAGGTGTTTCTATGAAGCACAATCTTTATTAATTAAATGGGGACTTCCTGGATGGTGAGTGTTCATCTCAGTACTAGTAGGTATGAAGGGTTCTTCTGCTAAATGATGCTCTTTCCTCTGAAGTGAGTGCTCCTGTAAAGCAGAGTGTGTCTGTAAAGCCGAGGATGGTCAGTGTGACAGTCAGAAGGAGCTGTAAGGGGGTTGAAATATGGTACAAATTCCAACATTCTTCCCTTCCCTTCCCTTCCCTTCCCTTCCCTTCCCTTCCCTTCCCTTCCCTTTCCTTCCCTTCCCTTCCCTTCCCGGAACTTCCCTTCCCTTCCCGGAACTTCCCTTCCTTTCCCGGAACTTCCCTTCCCGGAACTTCCCGGAACTTCCCTTCCCGGAACTTCCCTTCCCTTCCCGGAACTTCCCTTCCCGGAACTTCCCTTCCCGGAACTTTCCTTCCCGGAACTTTCCTTCCCGGAACTTCCCTTCCCGGACCTTCCCTTCCCTTCCCTTTTGAGCTGTCTGGCTGTATTGGTGGATTTGTATTTTTTTAATTGGTTTTTTAGCTGATGAGTCTCTAGTCACTAAATTGATAGGTGCTCTACACTTTGATTAGATAAATATTCCATGTGGGCAGAATATGCTATTCTGCCTTTTGAAAAAAGCTTTACTTTATTAATGAATTTACTTAATTTCCACACCCTTCAATAAATCATCGACTTGGGTATGAAATTAAAGATAACTGGGTCACCCTGTTGCATGCCTTTATAGTAGATTATGTGTGAACCACTCTGGATTTAGCTGCACTTTTGCACTTTCTCAATATCCGTCAACGTGAAAAATTCAACGTAACAATGTGCTCTACCCTTAGTAATGATAATGTATGTCTGAAAATACAGTATGTGAAGTCTTATGTACATTAAAGTATAATCTTCAGGGAATTAAAAACCCAACTGTATTCTAAACTATAGCTAATGGATGAACTGGAAGACTATAATGTTCTACTTAAAATATAAAATTTAAATTAAAAAAAAAACAGCAGTAAGCAAAACTGTAACACATTTAACAAATAATGTTGTCATGGAAGTATGCTAAACAAGATATAGAGCTATTGTTTTACATGACATTTTTAAAAATTTTTCATTTTAGATGCATATGTTTGTACAACTGAGTCACTACAGAATTTCCATTAGAGATCTCAATCAATCACTAGATCTACCACTCCTATGTCAGATAAAATGCAGAACTTGGTGGAAATTTCATACCTATCCTCCAAAAAATAACATAAATAATCAAATCATTGATTAAATTACTTAAGTAAGTCCCTAATTCTCACAGGCAGTCTACTTGTCTTGAAATCAGATTCTAAACATAATTTATTTCCAATGTTCCAAGAAAAAGGATGGTTAATTCCTCTGAGCTAGCAAAACTTTACTGGCATGAAGTGGCATATAAATTTTGGCTAATATACTATGTCAGATGATATTTTCTCATGATAATTTCCCTAACTTTTAATTATTCTTAGTTCATTATATTTTAAAATATGGAAGCCAGCAGTTATTTAATTTTGTGATTTTGTACCACACTGAGGTGTTTGCAATGTCTTTTTATCATCATGAATACAAGTGCTGTTCTTTGTACCTAAAACTGTGCACTATTCACAGTATTAGATACAAAAAGATGTATATTCTTAACAATTTTGTACACAGTTTTAGCACATAATGCAAAAATTCTCTCTATAAAGTTCCTTGTTTAGGAAATGGAAGGCCAGATGTAAAAAAGGCCTTAATTTTTGTTGTTTGATCTTAAAATTATTTCTCCAAAAATAAATAATTTCTTTAACACAAACCATTCACACAGGATTTTTAATCTTGTCAAGGATGAAAGAAATATAATGCCACCTTTCAATGCTTGTTATATGTTCTGACAAATCTGCATGTTATACTTTTGTGTTAATGGGCATTTCTGCCCTTTTTCTCCCATTCTCTTCTCTGGAAGAAAATTGTCCTAGAGGTAATATGCTTTTAGAGAATAGGTATAAATATAATTTCTCTGGATATAATTAATAAAATTCAGGAAGCTCCAAAACACGTTTGAAAGTGTTCTACAATGGCATAAAAGTTTCAGGATGTGAAATAATATTTAATTACCTATGCCATCAGAGATGCAAGATTTATTTCACACTACAAAGTATGGATTAAATCCACCAACAAAGCATTCAAGGTCTAAATTTTTATTATGGAATAATGTAGTGATAACTGTGCTCCACTTTTATCATGAAGCACTAATTTCTCAATGTAGTGACTTACATTAAAAATTGCTAAAAGTAAAATCTGAATACTTGTTTTAAATTTCTTTTGAACATAGTTGATTTTGCCAATTGTAGAATGAATTATTCAAGGATAACTTTAGAATAACCTACATAATAGTACCCTAATGTATTGTGAGACTAAAAATCTTAATCAAATTCAACTAAGTTTTCTAGGTGCCTTCATTTAAACTTTGCCTATTTTCTTATGCATTTTCTAGCCCAAGAATCGCATTGGACACGCAGAGATATAACCTGCTTGGTAATTACAGCTACAATTTGTTTACAAATAATCATATAAGTGCATATAGATACATATATAGTTGTAGATATCAGTGCCCACATTTCGGACAATTCTGTTTAAAAATTGAAAAGTCACAAAGCTCCAGGACTCTAAAAATTAAAATTTATCCACCAAGAAAACTGAAATGGAAACAAAATGTGCATCAGGATAAAAGGGCTGGCGTGTCCAGCAGTAAGATTTTGCTGTGAACGACCCCCTCACCTGCATTTAGCACATTGATTACTCAGACCACTGAAGCACAGGATGCTGTGCAGAGCCATCAGTCAATAAGATAATTTACAATAATCACCCTTCTGGGCAAACTAGGGGATGAACTGTTTTCTTCTAGCTGAGAAAATCTGTTCCCCTGTTGATAAATGTCTACCAAACAAACAGAAAATCCAGCAGCATCTCTAACATTTTCTTCTTACAGAGAAGTGAGAGGCTGTAGTTGAAACTGATTGTGCTTGAATACAGCTTAATAACAAGAAGCATCTCTTTTTAACCTACTAGACTCTGATAGATGTGTTCATCAATAACATAATTAGTTTAATGATACAAAAAGCTGCTGTAAGGATGGCTTCAAGTGAGTGAAAACAACTTCCCTTAAACGTGTTGGAAGCAATGCACAAACTGATGGCCAGCGTGCTACTGATGCAGAGAGCAAAATATGGACTCATCTCCCATGCTCCCTGCCAAGGCTCTCTGTGGGGTGAATGACATCCTGACATGGCTGGCGGCCAGGGCCAGAGCCAGGGCCAGGGCTGGAACTAGAGGCTGGGGCCAGAGATCAAGGCTGGGGATGCCTATAGAACCTTCTGGAAAATTGCTGCGAGTGTGGGAAGGGGGCTCAGATTGTTGCTGGGCTTGCTGTAGGAGGAGTATTTTGGTGGTCCTGGCTGCGTTTGCTGAGGGGGAAGCCAGCCTTGGAGGGGCCAAGAATGAGGTTTTTGCAGAACCAGGGAGTAAAATCTCAGGGAAACTTGCCTGAGAAACTGCAACCAAGACCTGTTTGTGGTGGATGTGATGCCAGTCACTATGGTTAACTTCAGATAAGAAGTGATTTGGGAGAAAAGGGGAATAGGAAGGGGCAGACCTTGGAGGTGGTGAGTGCAGGGGTGCTAGAGGACCAGACTTGTAGCATGAATTGTAGGTGTCAATACTATTTGCTTAATAAGGCCATATTGTGGATCCTTGGCTTGTGGATCCTTGGTATTGTATCTTGGACACTTCTGGATAATGGAAACCTGTCTAATCTGAGTGTTTCAGACTTGGAGTGCTATTTGTTCAGTGTGCAAATCCAAATGAAAGGACATCAAGAGAGCCTCAGAGAGATGTGCAGCTGACGCATGTTTCACGGACTCATGTACTGAGTTAATTCAGCCAAGCTGCTGGCAGATGGAGGCAGTCTCTGGCCTTTGTCTCACTTAATCTTGCCATCCCATTGACAGTGGCCAGAGTAACCCTTGAACAAGCTGTCATTTCTCATTGCTGCCAGACCTGTTGCTGGCAATCCCCACAGCACTTTGGTAACTATCCAGATCACCTTTTCTCAGAAGTCTTTGGGTTTTTGTCGGGGTTTGTTTGTTTGTTTTTTTTAATTCAAGCTGTCAGTCTCTTTAAAAAATGTAGAAAAATGATGGGCAGTTTAAAAAATGACCATGACTTTATGGCATAAGCTCACATTCAGAGATTAATTTTGCCCCTTCTCTCAAGTGCAATATATCATAATGATCACAAAAAAGGTTACACTGTACTGGAGAAAGAGCTTTTCTGAAATTCCCAGGTTCAGGGAGAAGGATGCAGGAAGACTGATAATGAATAAATGGACTCATAACTAATGCCATTTGAACTGTTGTGAAAATACTGTTTACTAATTTGTATAATGGGAATGAAAGCAACATTCTTTTTGTTCTCCCTTCCTAAATCTAGTGCCGAAGACTCACACTTAAGTGATTAGTTAAGTTCTGTATTTTACGCAAGTGATTGTTTAATAATACTGTATGACATCAGCTGAACTGTGATAACTGAAAAAACCCCTAACCTATATTGCACATAATCTTTCACACTTAGTACAAATCTACCCTCTTCTTTATCAAATTTCAACCGGGGCAAAAAAACCAGCCAGAACTAGTTCTCAGTGGAATTTAGGATCATTTCATTGGGAAAATACAGTTTCATCAAGTTTTCCTCAAACTGGAGATTTATGGACTGGTGATGAAACTTAAAAACTGCACAAAATGTATTCCAGTTCTCCTTGCTCTCTGTCTTTATTGAGTCACCTATAAATATTTAAAATCTCTAATTTTTTTTTACGGCTCACGGAAGTTCTCCAATTTTTTATTTTTTTCAATAAGTCCTTATAAAGCATTCTGTTAAAAAAGGTAGCTATGATGGGACAGTGAAAGAAGATATAGGTGATTTCTAGAAAAAAGTACAATCTCTTCACTCTGCTGCCATTGAAATGTATGTTTTGTAAGTTTCTTCAAGTATATATGCAAATTGATAACTTTCTATAATTGCTTTATTTCAGATGGACTCAAAATTAGTAGAAAGCACCATGATTTAAGTAAATTAAAAAAGATAAATTCCTTGCTTTGTTTTAAAGACAAAAACCCCCAATCTCATCAAAGAAGGAATACCCCAAAACCAAAAACCAACTGAAATTTCAGAGCTTGTGTCATCTCTTACCTTGGGCCAAATGTAAAGTCTGCTATCTGAAGATATTCCTTCAGTTCAAATTCATATAACAAAGGCTCCATAACTTAAATATAAATTGTGGATCTTTGATTTTTATTTGACAAGTGAGAGCAGAGCTTTTACTGCATTGTGGTATTGTTTACAGGCTGTCAAAATATTTGCATGGTTTTGTTTGGATTTTCTTTCACTAACAAGTGCTCTTATGTACAACCATTCACTGAATTCAAAAAGCCGGCAGTGTAGGAGATTTGATAAAGGACTTTATTCTTAAGAGCATTTAATTTTCCTACTCGAATTTAATATAATAACCCATCACTCAAATGAAAAATTTTTGAATTACCTTGTGAATTATTTCCAAATGCTGGTGGAATACACAGAGCTCTGCCATCAAAATTGCAAGTGGGGCATGGTCAGTGTAGCAGCTGTTACTTACCTGTGCTATGTCTCATCTTATACAGCTGCCCATTGTTATAATTTTCTTCTTCAAGGGCCTGAAGTCTTACCCTTGTTTGTGTTGTTGTAGAATACCTCCTTTTTTCTTTCCAGCTAAATCTCAGAGTATTTTGGTAACACTGCTCTGCAGGTGTTGCTTTCCTGTCTAGGATACATGTGGCAGCCAGCAAAAGAAAATCCTGAATTGCATGCATAGAAATCTTTATGGAAGATAAACAAAGGATTTCTTTGCAAGTTAGTAGGAAATATGAACGTGTATAAGGAAGAGCAGCTGTTATTAGGAAGAATTCCCACAGTGAATCTGATTCTGGTTTTTTTATATGTTCTTAAATATTTCTGTTTGTACTTATGGAATATTCTATTGCACATGCATCAGATAATAGCTTACAATTTCCTACAACTAGTGATATGGTGCAAACTCAAAGATGGGGAAGACCTGGTATTTAAATTCTAATCTATATGAGAGTGTAGTATAGTTTTTGAGTTATGCTACATGAATTAGAGGATCTTGAGTAGATGCTGTTTTTTAATTAATATTGATATAAGCTTTTGACATTTGCC
Organism: Turdus rufiventris; assembly: GCA_013186435.1. NCBI lineage: Eukaryota > Metazoa > Chordata > Aves > Passeriformes > Turdidae > Turdus > Turdus rufiventris. The sequence goes on along the minus strand of PYHW01010726.1, from coordinate 19,357 downwards.
AGTTTGTATTGTAAAATTTCTCTTTATCAGAAAGGATTGAAAAAATGGCAAATTAACATTGATTCTGATGCAAAACTGCACTATTGTGTCTCTGGTATCAGCATTAGTGACATGTACAGTCACATTACTCCTTAGGAACAAACCTTATCTGAATTGTGTGCAGAATACAAATATGGAAGCATATATTGATACTGAAACTATAAAACTAACTATTAATAAATAAAATTAAGCCACTTTTCTATGGTGAAGGATTATTCATCACGAGACAATTTTATATAAAGACTGAGCACCCTTCAAGTTTAATATTACAGTTTAAGTAAATATTGGGTGATGTGTGCAGAAAGAAATCCTCTGTGGTTTTGGTTGGTTGGTTGGTTGGTTGGTTGGCTGGTTAGTTTGGGGGTTTCGGTTCTATGCTGTGTAAGAGGATCAGTCAAGTAAATCATTATGATCTTCTCTGCCTTCCTCTTAAATCACAGAAAAAAATAGTTACTCTCATGTCTTCATAGACCAGATCCTGTGATTTTTAATGCCTTTTTTTTTATGCCATAGTTTTTTTTTTTTTTTTATCTCAGCCCTGTGTCAGTCAGGATTTTTTTTAAAAGCGTCATTGAATCAGATAAAAATTTTCACGCATATTTTAATACTGTTCAGGTGCTTGCCTTTGGTAGACTCAGTTGGCTTTCTTTGAAGCACTTCTCCCTCTCAGGTGTGTTTATGCCACCAGAAATGACAACACATGGAGGAAAATTTGCAAGATGCATTTGAGTGCAGCAGCCTATTCACAAGTGTGATATTGTGTGTTTCGTGCTTGATATTTTTTATGGTTGTGAGCACTTGCACCATCAGAAGTATTAGGAGCAAGTAAAAGAGCTGTGCCCAAAGAAACAAAAGCTTAAAAATATTGATATGGCTTTGTGCTGTAACTACTGTAAGGGATAGCCAAGCATTTTTATATCTTAGGAATGCAAGAGGTATGCTACAACAACTGTTGCAAGTGAAAAGGTTTCTTTTCAGGTTATGTTGTCAGTTCTCAACAAAATGAATCACACACGGTGTGTGAGTAAAGCTGTCCCTGTGTTTATGATCCCTGACTCATTCCATGGGTTTTATTTGCTTCCATTTCAAAGACATTTTACTACTTTTGTGCAGCAAATTGTATCTACACCATAAAGTAACAGTTGCAGCTTTTACAAGTCCAGGATTATGTATTCCCTAGATAGTTTTTTTTTTTTCGTAGGGACAAGTCTTGAGATATAGAAATTCTGGAAATGCAGAAAATTGTTAGAGGAAAATTAACCCCAGATGACAAAAGGAAAATGGAAGACAAAAGAAGAAATAAAAAATAGAGAGATGTTGCTGCAGAGGACCAGCTGCAATAGCTGTTTCTCTACTCCCATATGTTTGTGAATCTTGACCTCTCTTCTAAAAGGTGGAAATTTTTTTCTAGGAAGAGCTTGATAAACACTTCATACACATGTACATGTATAGAAAGGTGACTTTTGGCATCAGGGCAACAGTGTGGAAAGGGACTAACATAGCTAGGAGATAAGAATAGAAGGGAAGGGGTGTGAAAAGTGCTGTAGACCTGTACCTTATAGCCTGCATTTTCAGCTTTCACTTGCAGAGCTGTGCAGTTACTTCCTCTTACTCTACATATTAAGGAAAGAAGAAGATGGATGCAAAAATAAGAAATGTAACTTCTTAAACTGAATAAAATTTCCAATTTGTGCTTAATTAACAGATTTCCTGAAACTAATTTCTTTATTGCAAAATCTGTATTGAGGTGTTGAGGTTTCATTTTTCAGAACAAGTCTCTGTGGAACCCATGGATGGTGTCTGGAGGGTTGAAAGTGGCTAATGTGAATATCAATTAATAATGTTCTAGTGACAAGGAGCTCTGCAATAATTTCTTGTTTACACTTCTGCCTTAATAAGTATATAAACATGAAAAATTACAAAATGCAGTGTTAGTTTTTCTCAAAAATCTATCACTTAGGCCTTAACATAGATGTGACAAAGGAGGATAGAGAGGATAGAGAACTGGGAAATCCTCAGATGGATTGTTTCTTTTGTTATGAACTAGTCCTCTGGAGTTTCTTATCACATCTGTTATATGGATCTTGCTTCATCATCCAAGAGTATTTCTTCCTAATGATAAATCTGAAGACAAGTTTAATCATAAACATTTATCAGATTACCTAAAGTTTATATATAAACTTACACAGCAGTTTAATATTTCTTCAGCATTGGCATGCTCTTGCTTTGTCCTCATCTGGTCTCTAGTTGGGAAATGTTGGGAAAATTATTTGGAAAAGCACTCAGAACTCAAATTATTGATCTGTTTTGTGTTGGACCCACATCCATGCCCTACCTTTCCAAATTTCCAATGCTATTGTGTATGTTTAATATAATTTCTAAGAAACAGTAAGCCTACTCAATTTTCAATCCTTTGAGAAAGACCATCCTTAATGATCACAATATTTTAATTCCTGTCACTTGAGACTTGTCTTGCAAATATTCATGTTTATCTTCTGAAATGTCTGTTCTTTGTGACACATGCAGTCAATGGAATGTCCTTAGAAACCCACTGCAGAATTTTGGATTTTTTGAAGATTATGTGGTGTTTTCATGTCAGAGATATCACTTTAAATCTGAAATGAAGTGCAAAACTATTCTGTTAAGCTCGTGTTTTCCTGTTTCTCAGTTGAATATTCAACTGACATAAACATTTCCATGTGGAAAATTTAAATGTATGTTCTTAAACAATATAAAATTTCATATTTCTGTGAAAGTCCTTCAGAATTAGAAACAGACATCACTGACATCTCGAACTGCCTGCATTTAATCTGCCTTTAATTATGTAAGTCCTTTTTTATCCTCTGTGTAGCTTTTACACATTAATTAGATTAAGATTTCAGTGATGTAGCAGGAATTTTGAATTTTTTGTTTGTTTTTCTTTCCTGCATATAGCTTCCCTTCCCCACTCCCCAGCTGAGACTGAAATAGTATCAAAATGGAGCAATATAACTCAGTGTTGAGGAATAGATGTCAAATAGTTTTTTTTTTGTTTTTTTTTTTTTTAGTTAAAAAGAAAGAAAAATAGAAATGTAAATAATAATTAAGTAATTGGAGGAAACAGTTAGAAATCATCTGATTTTTATCCTAATTATTTAATTAAAGATAAACCATAGATGTAATATGTTTGTGGAATTGTAAGTTCTCTTCAGACTTCATATAAACATTGCAAAAAGCTAAATATGTTGAAGATGTCATAATTAATGCATGACTTTTAATACTAAGAAGTGTAAATCTTTATTTATTTATATGATGGGTTGAACTTCATAGAAGCTATAGATCCAATAAGTGTTTTGTCCTTCCTCTGTTTATTATTGACCTTTAAGAAAGGTCTAACAAAGAGGAAGGCTACAGTCATTTCAATGTTGGAGTCTCTTGAGCCAATTAATGAATGACTGCTATGTACTGGGAGAAAAATGCTGTCCAGTTCTAAAAAGCTACTAAACTAATACTAATATTAAATAAGTAGTGATGGGTGTCTGCAGTTTCTCAGTTTCTTTTCATAAAAGGCAAAAGCTTCAGGTCTACTTTAAAACATCTAAACATTGGGAGTTTTACTTCCTACCTGGTTGTCAGCAGAAGCACTAATACTTAAATTCACCTTGGAAAATTATTTTGAATCCTCCTTCAGCTATTGCCTTAAGGATGTTGCTCAGTAAAAAAAAAAAAAAAATAGACCAAGTTCATCTACTAAGAAAAGGTGCTGTAACTTTAGGAACATAGAGACAGAAGGCTTTATCAAGACAAGAGGAATTTGGGAGTGAAATATTTGTGACATTTTGAGAGGAAGAAAAGTGATTTAACAGGTATTGCAGTACCTCATTCTTCACTTAAAAAAACCCAGTGCTGCTGATTCCTAGACTTGACCTGAAATTCTTTTTTTTATTCACAACACAGGCACAATGGTTGACTGAGGGCATGCTTCTAGGCAAAGCCATTATCCAAACATATTTTCTCAGCTTATAAAATATATCTAGATGGTTATGATTATTTAGCTCTATCTAGAAAAGAAACCTCACAAACCCAGCCATAAACATACCCCATAATTCATGCACAGACCCCCACACACTTTTTTTGAAGGTGTTCACAGCACATCCCAAGCTGGCAACTGCCACCACTCATGCAATGCAGTTGACAATCATTTTTATGCCTAAAAGAAAATAAATCTCCCTTTATATTTTTTGTAAGTTTCACTGCATGAAATTTAAAAGTTGAATTTAAAAGGGAACACATTTTTAAAACTGCATAATCATGAAAATATGACATTATTTTTTAAAATTAGTTATACAAAGATCTTCTTACAACTTAGAATCATGCATATTTTGCTTTTTTTTGAAGTAAATTTTTGGTTTAGATGGTTATTGGCAGAGATGAGAAATTGCAAGTTTAGGTTGTTTTTATTTTACCATGCAAAGATAGCATGCAGTTTATTCCTTTTGTTATTTGCAAAACAAGATAGCAAGATTAATGACAATTTAGTGTCTCTCTACAGTCAGTTCACCCCTGTCAAGGGGAATGTTAAGGCTTCCATTTTTGTTCTTTCTTGTCCTCTGCTGCTGATAGTAAGAATACTAAGCAAGTTAAAGAATGTGTTTGTCAACTAGAACATCTTTCTGTTATGACCTGGATATTCATCACCAATCTTACTTTCGAAATGTGGAATAATGATAAATTTGGGTGCTAGCTGGTTTAATCTGGCTGTCAACCAGCAACCTTGAGTTGAGATGATTTTATCGTGTGAAACACATTTGTGAAGTATTCACTCTTTAAGTAAAATCTACTATTTAGATTTTATTCCTCTATTGCTAACAAGGTGTGATGGTATTTTGAATTTAATTTATTCAGTAAACAAACAATGAAATCTGTTTCTGTCAGCACTTCCATCTTGGAAAGCAGAAAGCAAAAAAGAACATGGTGCAGTGATTAATGATTGTGATTAACTCTCTAGAGGTTATGGCTTCATGCACCAATGATTCTTGTGTCATTACTTTGGCTAAGATGCTACATTAAGCACATATGCCTACATCCATATGGCTTGCTAAAAACCTAGAGGTTGACCTTTAGCGTTGTATTTTTCACAAATGAACATTAAATGCTAAATGTGTAACTTGTGCATCCTGGGCTGAAGCAAGAGGAGTGTTGTCCCTGGGTTAAAGGTGATCTTCCCCTCTACTCAGCACTGGTGTGACTGCACCTGGGGTTCCTTGTTCGCTTCCGTGCTCCCAAGAACAGCAAGGACATGAACTAATTGGAAAGAGTCACAATGTTGACAAAAGGACTGGAGCATCTTGCCTACAAAGAAAGGTTGAGAGAGCTGGGACTGTTGAGGCTGAAGAAGAGAAAACTACTTGAGATCTCATCAAGGTACATAAAATACTTGAAGTGATGCTACAAAGGCAGTGGAGACTGATTCTTTCTTCAGTGGTGATCAGATGCAATGTTCACAATATACAAGACAGAAGATTTTCTCTGAACATCAGGAAATATTTTTTATTGTGAGGATGACCGAGCAAAGGTTTCCCAGGGAGGTTGTGTGGCACTGATCACTGGACATATTCAGTGCTGACTGGACATGATCCTGGGCAACCAGCTATGGGTGTCCCTGTCCAAGCAGAGTAGGGCTGTACCAGATGATCTCGGGAAGTCCCTTCCAACCTCAGTCATCCAGATTTTTCCCAATTCCCTTGTGCTGTCTTGTAGGGGGGCTGGGAGAGAAAAAGGAAAAAATGTGGTTTTGTTGGGGGTTTTTTGTTTGTTTCTCAGCATCCTCTTTTATTTTAGTGGCCAAAAAATTAAATTAAATTTCCTCAAGTTTGTTTGGTTTTGGGTGTTTTGGTGATCTTTCTCTTTTTATTGTGAACCACAAGATATTTGGTTTTATTTTCTCCCATGCTCTGTTGAGGTGGAATATAAGAGAGTGGTTGGGTTGAGCCTTGTACTCTGCCAAAGTCAATTCACCACAGACATAAATAGAAATAAAACCTTTTAGCTTGATTATAGCTTATTACATTTCTAATTTTCAAAAATCAATTAGAGTGTATATTAACAGGAAAAACAGAACTGTGATTCACATACCAATTCCCACAGAATATGTTTGAAGAATGATTGACTTTTTTTTAGTTAATCATGTTTTAGGACTAAAGAAGGGAAAAAAAAATCTTAAAAGTTCTGAAGTCTTGTACATAACCCTATTATGTTACAAATTTCCTTGGTGCTTCTTTAATAGGGAACTCATTAAAAGGCTTAAGTTACTCTGTTTAAGAAAGCTCATTTTTTGTGTTCTTTCAGTCTTTAGCTGTGAAAATAAAAAAAATCCCTTCTTTACTACAAGAAGTCATAGAATGGTTGAATAATTTGAATGAGAATGGACTGTGAAGTCCCAACTCCCTGCCATGGGCAAGAGCACCTTCTGCTAGACCAGTGTGCTCAAGGCCCTATCCACCCTGGTCTTGAACACAGTTTCTCTGGGAAACCTTCCCCAGGTTATCACCACCTTTATCTTAAAAGGTTTTCTTCCTCATGTTCAGTATAAATGGATTAGAACTGTTGCCTTTTTTGCTGTCTCCTTTTGTGACTTGACAAAAAGTGTCTGTACCTTTATTGTAAACCCCACTTCTAGGTAATGAAAATCTCCCTAAGGCCTTCTGTTTTCCAAATGGAACTTTTCCAACTCTCTCATTTCTCACATTTCTTCATAACACTATTGCTCCAACAACAGCCAAATACCTTAGTTTCTTTGGTATAGAATTGTTCTGCCTGCAAGTACATTTTATATGCTAATTTAATTTACTTACACAATCAAATTATGGGGAAATTTTGTTTTTGCACTTCTTTGCAATGTTATTGCAATTATTACGTTATTTTATTTTATTAATACTGTGGGGTTTTGCAGCTTTTGTTACAGAACAAAAAGTGCTTTTAATTATACAAATAATAAATATTTAAATAGCTGCATAAATTTTGGGAAATAAACAATTTACAATTCCATTAAAAAGGTATTGTCTATTAGAGCTACTGCTTCACAAAATTTGGGTTTATGCTGAAATAGGCTCTTTCCTTGAAAAGTAAGCATCGATTTCTGCATTTCAAAAAGATGATCTAATGTACTTTTAATCAAGTTATCAAACTCTTCCAGGATACCTTGAACTATCCTTATTTCCAAGATATTCCTGCCACCATTTTTCAGAAGAAAACACGGTTTGGGAGTGGCAACATTTTGGTACAGCCTTGTCTCTTAACCTAAAGACAATATTTTTGAAATCATATTTCTCTTCTTGTAGGATTGATCAAGACTTTTAATATATAAATGAATAGAACAAAGGTATTATCCAAATGTGGAATTATTATTATAATTTCTACTTTTTTAATACTCACTTTTAGAAGACACTTTATAAAAACTATTGTATCAGTGAATGGAGATTTAATCCTCCAGTAGAAATTTGTTTTTGAAATATGCCCTTGGAGCTTCAGAGCTTTCATTCATCAACATTATTGTATGCAACATGTTTCAGAGAAGCATGAATTAATTTTTATAAGGAAAATTTTTGCATTGTATTGACTTTGCTACTGTTTTCTTTTTCTCTATGGTATAAGAGAAACCTTTTTTCTCCTTCTACCTCTCTCAGCTATTTCATGTTAGTAAATTCTACCGCATCTTGTTAAGATTTTGAACATACTTTTTGAGCAATTCTGGCTCCCCATTCTTTCTTCTTGGAAGTTAGGAACACATTCAGTGTTTGAAGAGACTTACTTGGCAGAAAATGATTCAGGCTTTGTTACACAGAAGAGTTTGTTAACAATGCTAGCATTTTCAGAAAAAGATCTAGGAGCACTGATAAACTTTTGAAAAAGTAAAGACTATTTCTAAAATTACATTTCTTCTCACTACCCGATGACCTGTCCATTTGAGTGAGTCCAACAAGGTGGTTGTATGCAAACCAAGGTGCTTTTAAAGTGACATTCCAAAAGTTAACATTCAAGTTAAAGTTTAATTGCTTATTGAAGCTGTCTGATTGAACAAGTCATCATCTTCTAAGAATTCTCAATAAAAATTAAACCACTTAGTTTCCTAATACAGGACTGTGCAAATACATATCCATCCAAGCAAATTTTGTTAAGTAGTGTCACTTACAGGGAATATCACCTAATTTACTATACAAGACTGACCTTTTTGACAATAATTTGTTAACATGGATTTGGCAGAGATTTACAGTATTAAGTGATTAGACAATCAATACAACTTGATGTGTGAAATAATTGTTGCACATTGTTGTGATGATTAGAATATAACCTGAACTGTGTTGAGCCCTGCCTGATTCTACTTAATGCACTTGGTAGGTTACAATATAACATGCAGTGCCCTTGGAATTCAACTGGACTACCTGTGTCAATAAAGACTGGAACAACTTACAGTAAATGCTGTGGCTCTGGAAATACAAAAATCAAATGAATTACAGTAACTTCGCAATCATAAGCCACACCCTTTTAACTAAAATTTTGGTCCCAATCTGGAAGTGCAACTTACACTCCTGAGCGGCCAATATATGAAAAAAATTCTCAAATTTCCCAACCTGGAAGGGTGAGCCTCTGGCCCAGCCAAGCTCACGAATTGAACACCTGCCAGTAAAACCCACGATTGCGCAATTGTTACAAATTAGTTACTCTGTTGTGTGGCGGAGGAGAGCGGGCTCCCTCCCTCCCGCTGGCAGCACAGGCAAAAGCAGGCTCGGTCCCTCCCTCCCACCGGCAGCACGGGCGAAAACGGGCTCAGTCCCTCCCTCCTGCTGCCGCTGCGGGTGAAAGTGTGCTCCCGCCAGCACCGTGGCAGCAGCAGCCGGCCGGCTGGCCCCACTGAGCAGCGGCAGTGGCAGCAGCACTGACCAGCCCTGAGTGGCGCTGCCGAGCGGCAGCTCCAAGCTGGGCCACCCGGCTCGGTCAGCAGCCCTGAGCGGGCTGAGCCTACCCGGCCCTGAACCGAGCCAGTAAACCCTGCGATTATGCGATTCCGTTACTAATTTGTTACTTTGTTGCACATGGGTCCTCGCTATGAATGAAAGTGGGGCTTATAATCAGGTGCGGCTTATATATGGCCATAGAACGAAATGTTGTCGAGACCCGGAAGTGAGGTTTATAATCAGGTGTGGCTTATAATCTGTACTTTCTGAGGGGATATTCTAACTTGGTCAATAGTTAATGTGGATGAAACTTACTTATCTGCAATATATATGCAACTTTATAATATCATAGGTGCATTGAAAATGTTGCCATATTCCTTGTGAATGATGCGTAGGAAGGATGCACCACATGACAACAAATGAAAAAGTTCATGCACACAAACTCTGATATGAAGGTTTATATATGCAACATTCACTTGGAGGTTCAACAAATTTTATCCATAGCTCAATACATTCAGTTTTGAGAATATGGGGACTTTGTTTATTGTGCTCTGTGGACTGTGTACAACTCCATTAACAGAAACTGGAAATAAGTTTATTCTAGTGACAGATAACTTTAAAAACTTGCAGGGATTCTTTAAGAGTTTTGAAGAAAATATGTATTTTTATTATCAATATTATGCCAATGAATGTTGTCAAAAGCTGACATTGAAGGCTGTAAATTTTTAATTACAATTTAGATATTATTCAGTCAATGTATACATGACATGAGGAAGTTTTGACAAAATTAGATGAAAATTGAAAGTGATTGTCCTAGATTTTCTTGCCCCTGTAGCTGAAGGTAGTTGTAGAAAGTAATATATTCTTAAAATGTGTTCTGGAAATTTCCCATATTTATCAATTTCAGAGTTTTTATAAGTTAATAAGTTAGCCATAATAATGACATTATTTATAAAATCATCCCTTTGATTGTTTTATAAGTACATTAAAAAAAGTCTGTGGTATTTCTATTAATATCACAATTGACTCATCAAATATTCCTTTATGTCCCTCATATTTAAATGATGTGATAATCTAGAAAGTGGATTGCAGGTAACATTATAATACTGTATCTGAACAATGTGACTTTAACAAAATAATTTTAATTTAATCTAAATATTGTATTATCATAGAGTATATATTTTTGACCTGTGTGTAGAGTGTTATTTGTCCCATTCTTGAATCTTTATTTTAGCAACTCCATGTTACTATTTTATTCAACTTTTTCTAAAAAAAGAATAAAAATCAGTAGAATCAAGTCCTTATAGTTCACCAAAGAATCCTTCATAAAAGGGACTGTAGTCATAGGAAGATTTGGAAAACAGGTCTGTAGGGTTTTTTTGTTTGTTTCCATTGCTGGGGATTTTTTGGTAATCTTGCATCATTAAGCTGATGTTAGGCAGTTCTTTTACTCAATAACACTTCTCATGTAATAATAACCTGGAGTTAGAAAGTTAGAAAGGATTTGAGAATGTCAGTGAAATCTGTTTAATTTAAGATTTATGTGCATTAGACTTATGAGGAAAGAAGTCTGCAAGTGAGAGTTATAAGATTTTCTTGCTTCTTGCAGTCAGTTACCCTGTGAATGGTCCTTAGTGATCCTGTAAAAGGGATAGTAACAGAAACTCTTACAGAAGAAGCACTTACAGAGCTCTCTTCTCTTACAGAGAAGCTCTCCTTGACAGAAATGTGAGAAATGTCACTGGGAAGCTTGTGTTTGATGGTAAAAATATTGGAAGGAAAATTTATTTCATCTCTGACTTAATAAGATTCATGCAGTGAAGTAGATATACCCTAGATTTTGAATGTTTTGGGGCTTAATTTTTATTTCCTTTTCCTTGAAAGAAGGGGTATATGGATAACATTATTCGACAACTCAGTCCTCACTACCAGTGGTATCCTTGCAAAGCATCTTAAGCTGAAGTCCTGCCATTTCTTAATGCTTCTTGAAACAAAAGGATGCTATCTTTAAAAGAGCAAATTTTTGTCTGAAGTACGTTAATGAAAAAAGATAGAAAGCTTTTTCTCAGCTTATTTTGATGGGCACGGGACAAAAACTGAGGAATGAGCTTTGCAGACATCATGCAAAATATTGCCAAGCTGATCCAGATAGGTGTTATTTGTGGTTGTACTTTAATGCAATTAATAAGTTATGGTGTTTAAATTTGAATTGGTCTAACTTAACCTTTGCAGCCTAACTTGAATTTTAAGAAAGGAGAGCAAGTCCTCAAAATTAATGTAGAGGGTGTTTGTTTAGTAGTTGTAGAATTTTGAATTACTTCCTGTGCCATTTAAGTAGGACTTCAGATTTTTAATTCAAATGGGTGTTGTTACTAACATTGGTATACAGGATCCCTCACAATCCTGTGTGTTAATAGCTAGAAATATTTTGATGAATACCACTGTTTCCAGATGAGCAGTGCTAGTACAGTACCAGCACTGTTTGTTCACCAATAGTGCAGAGAGTGGACAAGATCTTGGGAAAGGACACAACCAAGTCAGCTGACCCAGTCAGGCCACAGGGGATATTCCATAGCATACAATGTCAGCTCAAATACAAAAGTTAAGAAAAAGGAGGAGGAAGTGGGGCATTCAATACATACAGTGTTTTCCTTCCAGAACAACTGCTACACATTCTGAAGCCATGCTTCCTGGCAAGTGGATAAGCATTCCTTGCTGCTGAGAAATAGAGATTTTTTTTTTCTTTTCTTGTACATGTAACCATTACTTTAGTTTAGTAAATCACCTTTATCTTGATCCACAAGAGGTTTTTTCCATCTTATTTTCTCCCACCTCCAGCCCAACATCCTCCTGAGGAAATGAGAGATAGAGTGGCTTGTTGGACATTTAGTGTCCAACCAAAGTCAACATACTACAGTCATTACTTCACTTACCTGTCCTCTGGAAAGAGGAACATCTGGGGAATGCTTCTAAAATTCTGAGGTTTTTTCCTGTGCGAGATCTTTGATGTTACTTTGATGAAGACAAAAAATGAACCTGGAGGACTGGCTGCAGGAGCCAATAAGGTAGCATTAGCAGGCACACACTATGAAAGTATGAACATGTATGAAAATTTGAAATGCTGTGGATAAAAAAATTTATTTGGATTTTTTAGTGTGAAACTTGAATGTAATTATTGAAAAAAATTTAAATTTTTCTTAACATTTTTCTAAGTGAGGTTTTTTGCATAGATGTGGAAGCTTAGCTGTGCAAAGAAGGAAATATTCATTCTGCAAAAGCAGTGACTTTTCATATGTATGAGATGCCTACATTTAGAAAAGAAGTTGCTAAGACACTGGGCACTACAGTGGGTGCATTTCAAGAATTTTCTCCTTTAGCAATTCCCAGAGCAGACAATTTGGTATGGATTTGTTTGTGATTTAGGTTTCTTTTAATTGCTAAGAAGACCCATTAAACTAAGAGAAAGTAGGGCTTGTATTGAAACATACCTTGCAGTATTTTTTGGATCAAGGATAGATCCAATTCAATTTGAATAGGTCAATTTGATTGGAATAGAATATAACTGATTCCAAAAACTGAATTTCAAGTCTAAGTCATAGGGATTTTTTTGCCAAATCATTAAATAACAGTTCTAAGAATATGGAGGGGGGGAGTTAAGTGTGTGTCTGGGTCAATACTGTAACAATAGGAGTACTTTATGTTTAGAATTAACCACAGATTTGAAAATATTCACTGAACATGGGATTCTCTGTGGATTTCATGAATAATTATTTCTGAACAGCATAGGTACTTCAACTTTCTGAACCACCTGTCAGTTAGATTAATAGCATCTTGGCAGCTGATTACAACTACTGTTATGTAGTGGCTACCAGATGAGCATTAATTTAGTTTTATATTAAGCATGCAAAGCAAGTAGAGAAAATATAATCATTTATTATTATAATAGTTCTAAGTTATAACCAGCTGCATGATTTATGCTTCAATTAAATTATGCAGCTTGTACAAAGTCTTCTTCCTGTATTAATCATGCAAACTGGCTCATTATTTATGACTAAAAAAAGCAGATGAGCCAGGGTTTTCAGTGATGATTGGGAAAGGTTTCATATCTGCAACACCCCACATATTAAGCATGGCAGAAAAGATAAAGTGTTTAATATGAAGAAAAAATATGATAGTGTAGAATTTTCCAGTTTTGAATTGTGATACTATCAATCTGCTGTTACTCTGAAGAATGAAGTTAAATGATACGATCATTTACACCCCTCAAAACCTGTAGACTGCTCAATGCCTATCAGTGAAAGCAGTGTGGTGGGGTTTTTTGTTTGTTTGGTTGGTTTTTTTAAATTTGGTAGTGTTTGATAAACTGTTTACTAAGAATAGTCAGTAGACATGACAGCAAAGAGAACTAGGGATAAAGCTATGGTTTTAATTTCCAAGTCCATTTGCATCTCTTAGGTGTACTTGATTGAGTAGGTCTTGAGGAATAAAACCATTTTAAGACTGAAAATATCTCTTCCACTTTACAGAAGCTCTGTGAATTTCCAGATACTATGTTCACTATTAGGGTGATACAACTTTTTGTGTTTTTCAGGAAGGAAAGGTAAAGTGTTGGATTACTGGGACTTTGTTAGCTCACTAGCTTTGTTAGCATGAGAGACATCAAGTCTAAATAATTGTATATTAGTGTTGGTGAAAATCAGTTGCCTTAGTCCATATGAGTAGAATCGTGAACTCATACTGAACTGTTTTATACAGCACACACTTAGGTAGACTTCTATGTAAGAAGATATTCTTAACTCATGTACAAATTAGGATTTTTCATTTCAGGTCAGTGAAACGAAAGGTGCAGTGTTTCAATACAAAGGCTCCAATGAATCTCAAATAAATGGTTTAAATTCTGTAAGTATTAATTTGATTATGGGAGATATTAGAACAGGCATTTTATTCAGAAGCATCTGAAATACAGCTGCTCTAGTTGCTGTACATTATGTCTCAGAAAGAAATAGCCTAAAGATTCCTTTAGGAAACAGTAAAGGATACTATAAAAATGAAAATACTGACTTTCACAAGATTGTGTGCATTTTGTAAATATTTGAACCATACCTGGACCTTATCTAGAGCATGAATAGCAATCTGTTTCTTTGAGCTCATCCATAATCGAGAAGCTGAGAAGGAAAAAGCTCAGGAGTCACTCAGGCAGGTAGAGGTAATAGCAGAAGAGTTTTTGATAAAATATTTAGGGAAGATGCATGAAGATGTTGACTGTGAACATACCTAGAAATAAGTTGCTGTTTTCAAAAATGGCAGCAGTATATATTTCTGTGTTTAAAGCATATATATTCAGTGAGACCTTTCTGATATTGTAGGTGTGCATACCTGTATGTATGTCTCTGATAAAATAATCTGTTGTCTCAAAGTAGAGGTACAAAAATTAAACAATTGTTGGGATTAATTAATTACAAGTTGCTCATATATTGGGACCTGACACATTTTAGGATATAGTATGTGAAGAATAGGATCCTTGCAATACTAGCATTGAAGAAAATAACATAGATGATCTTGATTTCTTTTTGTTTGTCCTTCCATTTGAAGTAGATAAAAGAAAACTTGGAAAGAACAATAATTCTTAAGAGAAATTCTTAAGGATGACCATTTTAATGTAGTGTTAAACATTGTTTCTTCCCGTATAGTAGTATCTTTTATTCATTAAATTAAACCATGAACAGAAATAATGAATTGCAATATTCTTAGGTGATAAAGATATTAAACAATAGTCCAGGTTAAAACAAGCAAAAAACCTGATGAAACAACACCAAAAAGAAAAAAAAAACCCAAAACCCAAGCAAACAGGAATTTTCTTTTGTCTTTCCTAGGTTTTATAACTTTTTTTTGGATAGTGTTTTTCTTTATTGTTTGTTGCTGTTCGTGTTTCTAACTTATTTCCTTAAATAGTCATTCTTTGGCCAATGAAGTCAGTTAAATGTGTTTGGCATCAGCAATGACTTTTTCCAAACAATTTTTTAAAAATTCTGAAATCTATCAGAATGATCAAAGAGGAAACAGCACACTGCTTCCTTCTGATGCATGTTCTTAGCACAGTATGCAGTTCCTGTTATCCTGTGATCAAAGACCTCACATGAATACCGTAGTTCTATGGCTACCCCCTGAGGGGACAAATAAAAAAAGAGTGCTCATAAATTCTGATTTTCAGTGCAGCTTTGGATTATTGAAATTTGTGGTATTTGAACAGAGTAAAATTTACCTAAGTGTGTCCTGAATTGTGAAGGAATATCTTAGGGAAAGAAGTCTTGTAAATTAGGAGTCCCAGACTTTGTTTAACAAACAACTTAAGGAACATCATTTTATCTATTGAGAACATGTCAAATTACTTATGTAAGTTGCATACCGTGATCAGTTGTTTTTCATGTTTCAAATCTTAAAGGGAAAGGACGAAATGTGAAAACAATGAATTTAGACAATTCTCTATGAAGCACTAGGAAAGTATTTTTTCTGCTGCTCTTGGCTAGTCATAGGTTGTGAAATGACAGCATCTTTTCTCAAGATTAAGGACTGTAATAAGAATGTATCCTCAAAATGTATCAACTCAGTCTTGCTGTCTGCATCTGGAATACCTGATGTGTTTTTAGACAAGGCAATCTATTTTGAGCAAAATAACAAGTCACTTGTAGTTAGAAACATGATCAATACCAGTGTTTTTTTCCATTTTTTGGCAGCTTATGCTACATTTGAAGATTATCTGGCATTTAATACAGATTTTGAGTGCATTATCAAGATGTAAATATCTGCAATTGCATGAACACCTGTTATACATATTTATAATTTAGTTAATGTTTATTTTACTTCTAAATATTAAGGTATTTACTATTCTGATTTTCAGTAGTCTTGTGTCTGCAAAGCTGCTAGTCATAATCACTACATGTTGTTCTAACCCCTTCCAAATTTTTGAAGAGGAGGTAAGGGGGTGTGTAACTAATGAAGAATCAAGACACCTAACATTTCTATTGAGTGAGGAGGCTATTCCGTAAAAATAGGGTAGAAGGTTGCTTGGCCACTAAAAGATAGGGAGGTCAAAAAACAAAATTGTCTGGGGAGTGTTTGATAATTTTGATGGTTCTGGAGAATTTTGGTCTTGGCATCTCAGAGCATAAGTCCTCTGCTCCTCCCATGACAGTGATTCTAAATTTGAAAGTCCTGTAGAATATATTTGCAGCTTACTTTTCAGCACCAGTTTACATTTGAAGTTAAGACCTTGGGAAGTCCATTCAGCTTATCTTTGTGGTAAGTGAGATGTTCCAGTCCCTTTGTCATCTGTGAATCTTAATTTTATTCTTTCCAGTTTGTCCATGTCTTTGGTGAACTAGGGAGAAACCTGGAGGTCCCTAAGACATATTGCTAGCTCTTGTTCAATTTATATCTCTAAAAGCATCTCCAGGTCCTTCTTTCTTCCAAGCTACTTTCCAGCTGGACATCCCCCAGCTTATGCTGGTTCCTCTCCACATGAATGCCTTGTTTAACTTTCTTTTGTTGAACTTCACTTGGTTCCTTGGATCGCTAGCTTGTCCAGGTCCCTTAGGACAGCCACATGACCTCTGGCCTATCAGTCACACCTCTCATTTCGTGTGATTACCAGCCATCTGGAAATTCATGTAACTTTGAGTCTGCAATTGTATGTTGGAAAAGATGATAAGAAAATTATAGACATTATTGTGTGTAGATTACAAAGATTGCTTAAAAAAACAAACAAACAAACAAAAAAAAACCTGGTTGCAGTTGAATTGACAGAATAGCTGTAATATATCAGAATCAGGTCTCAAAATTTGTAATGCTTAGCTTCTTAATTTATTCTCTGGTTGGTCATCTTGAGAAGACTTTCATGTGCTAATCTTAAGAACAGAGTGCTAAAATAGCTTTTAAAATGTCAGAATTGTAAACTCGGTGCTTTACCAAATGGTTTTCTGTGCAACATCGGTTTATCTTTCCCAAGAATACTCATAATCCCCTTCTGTATGTAAATGGTTAGTAACTAACCTTGCACTCTAAGTAAATGTATTAAAGCAGACAACGCCATCAGAGGAGTTAGCTATGTATGCACCTCTTGTGTCTTCATTTTCTTTCTAAACTCAATTATGCCATCCAGCAGAGACGCCACCCTGAGCTATCTGATCTAGTGGGTGGCGTCCCTTCCCATGGTAGGGGTATTGGAGCAAGACAATCTTTAAGATCCCTTCCAATCCAAGCCTTTCTATGATTCTACAATTCTGTGAAATCTGCAAATATATTCAGTATTAGTTAGTTTCTTTTACTTTTGAATTTGTGTTGTAGAGTTGAGACATGTTGCTCATAGTGTGTGTTCTCATAAGTACTACACTTTTTAAAAAAATCATAAAACAGATCCATGTGTTAATATTCACCAATATCTTCTAGAACACCCTCTACCTCTATGATGAAACCAGCAGCTAAAAGGGTGCTTACACCATTTTGGTTTGAATATACTTAGAATGCTAAAAACTGACTAAGGAACAGGGAGAAAAGTGCTTGCCCTACAGAAGTACATGAAATAATTTGTTCCTCATTATACTGTGTATTATCACCTTGCTCAGAACCACTTGGAAAGTTGTCTTTTCATAGAAAATTGCAGATTGATTTTGCTGGTGTAGTGCCACATTTCTGTAAACTATCATATAATAGTTACAAAATTAAGTTTCCCTTTCTTTTGCTTCCAATTATAAATCATTCAGGCAGAGAAAATATTATGCTTACTCTACTCTTTCATGTAATTGTATTGTTAGAGGGCATGCTGTTTAATCCTCAGCTTTCTTATGTTTACATGATATAACAGGCTGCTGTGTGCTGCTTCCCTGGGCTTGGTGCACTCAGGGTTGCATGCCTCAGTGGAAAATCAGTTGTGAGAGCATAAAGGAAGGCTGTAACTTCACCCTTTGTAGGGTTGGCTGTAAGTGGTTGATTCAGCAAAGAATCTTTTATGGGAAAATATTTAGTCAAAAAAATGCATTTCAAAGTACAGTTTTGTGGAGATGGTTTAACATTGACAGCTTTGGGATGATGTTTATGATGGAATAATGACTGTATCAGCTATTCTTTCAAGCATTAATTTTGTTTCATTCCTACTCACTTCTTCAGTCCTAGGTTGGAGGTGGGTAATACAAATGGTGAAGGACAAGTCTCTCCAAGACATAACTTCCTGAAAGGTCTTCTTCCTTTTAGAGCCTGATTGATGTCTGATTTTCAGTGGTCTTTGCTGTGCATTTTCTGGATACTCGAATAATTTACTGGGGACATGAACAATAGTTTATGTTCCACTGGCCCAGTCGCTAAGGATTTTTACTCTGGGACATAAAAAAATTAAATCAGGAGTCATTTGGAGCTAACATCCTCATCCAGTTGTATTAAAGATGAAATTAATGTATTTAAAAGCATAAATGGAGGAGTTACATAAATAAAAAACATCTCAGAATGACTTTTGTAGTTAACTATAAATGTAAGTTTTGATTACATGAGGACAATTTTTTTATATCTTTTCTTTAGATGGATTGTCTTTGCTCAATTGGAAGGGTGAGGGTAAAATTAAACTTCAGTGCAGTCATAAAATAGAATTCAGCAATCTGGTTTATTTTTTAGTTGTCATGATTGGGCACCATGTGATAGCATGTGGGAAGGGATGTAAATGTCCTTTGTATATTACCATCTACCTAATGAATATTTTTAGACAAAATGCCTTAATTAGCACATACTTCACCTCAGACACCTTTTCTGCTACAACCTCATTCAAGTTTTAGTATGTAGTTTTACATTTATGTGTTGTTTTAACCAGATTCTGCCACACTCCCTTCATTTATCTTTTCATTAGCACATAGACACTTTCCTGAAAAATCCCAGAAAAATGGCCAGTACATATTTACTTTAATGAGTTCTGAGAGCATGTTGTGAGCCCAGAGAGCTGGGATCAAGAAAGCTTACATATGCTGAGGATATCTCATCATTAATACATCCTGTAGTTTTTTATTTGGTTTTTGATTTTTTTTTGTTTTTTTGTTTTTTTTTTTTGTTTGTTTTTTTTAATGACTCAACAGTGCTGGGAAATCTGTGAGTACTGCCATTTTTTTCCCCTTTTAGTCTTCTCTCAAATGAAAAAACAAAACCAAACAGAATGGACAGGATGGAGGAATCACATGGAGATCCTATTCTGAAAGAGTTTTTTGCTTATGTCTTTCCATTCCTTGCATATGTGGAGAAGCATCAGCTTATGATTGTGTTACCATTTCCTCATCCGTATAAATGAATACATAGCAAGAATTAAGACAAATTTCCAAACCAGAAAATTAGTTTTGAATCATAGAACCATA
>PYHW01010724.1:201202-241881 GCA_013186435.1 Turdus rufiventris | reverse complement strand
TGTCTTTCATGGTACTTGTAAAAATCTTTCTTAGGATTTGAGGATCCTTCACCATCCCATCAAAGATAAAATTGTGTTGCTAAAAAGGATGAAAAAATCCATATAATTTCCTAGCAGCTTGCAATCAAGGGGAATTGGTATCTGTAATATGAATACCCTAGACAATGATTTACTGCAGATAATTATTGATTATCATCACCTGTTTACAATTTCAGTTAGCACTAAAGATATGGCCTTTCAGAGAGTCTTCATACTTCCTTCTGAATTTAAAAATAAATAGCATAAATTCTGAAATCAGGCAGTGAAACAGTTTTCTCTAGGTTTCCATGTATGGGGAGAAATCAAAATATCCCAAAAATAATAGAAATCTCACTTTATTTACTACCTTACAGGGATAGATGATATCTATCCCATTTCTAGTTTTCTTCCTGTACTCCTTCCATTTCCCATTCCTATGTTCCTTCAATATTCCACTGAAGCTCTTGGATGCTGCTTGAATGATACCCACTGAGGGTCTTCACTGTACTGCTGTGCCAGATTTTTACTGATGGGAATCTCCTCTATGTAAGATTCCAGTATTTTATAAAGCACATATATATATACAGTTATTTTTGAAGGTTGAAATCTAGCTTTAAAAAATTTGCCTGTAAATGTGGGAATTCATTTTAGCAAACCATTTTAAACACTGGTGTATTGAAACGTGACATTTCCTTTGTTGTTTTGGTTTGAAATAAAAGCTTGCTGAAATATAATTTGGTCTTTAAATCTGCCTGTTCTTTTCCTCTTTCATTGCTTCCCTATATAAGAAGAAAATTTATTCTAGAGGTCTGAACTCTGATCCTGGAACAATAATATTAAACAGCTTTTCCATTGCCTTGCAAAAGCACTGGATAAAGTACATAAAAGGCAACTTGGTCACAAGTGAAAAAGAAGGGTTATAAGCTTTCAATCACAGGCTAGACTGCTATTAGTTTAAAAGGATATTTATGGATAAGATGTTCATCAGGAAGACAGTCTTTTTCTTTATATATTTAAGCACAAGTGTGATTAGCTTTAAGAAATACATTGATGTAGAATAAAATGAAAAAAATAAATTAATGAGGCTATTTTTAAATACAATACAGTTAGGGATTCGGCACAAGTCTAAGGAAAGGCTTTAGCCTGTCCTCAGATTCATCTAATGCTGCAAAGGCCTGAAAGGGGCAGTTCAGAAAAGGTTCATATTAAACTGAAAGTAAAATGGATTAAACAAAGTTGCAATGGAGGTTGAATGAGAGACACCAGGAACTGTGGACTTCTGAAGTTATTTGCACAGGTAGTTTTTGAAGTCAGTAGCTTTGCCCAGCCAGAGTTACAGTAAAAAGAAGAATCCTCAAAATAAGGAGCAGTGCAAGGATGATGTAAATAGTGTCTGTCACTGTGGTGGATTCTGTTTTTAAAATAGTTTTGTGAAGGCTGTTGCAAACAGAACTGGGCACCAGAATGTTGGCATGTGTATTAAGGTTTACTGGGTGGTGGATGGAAGCCACTAGCAGGAGGAACCCATGGCTTGATATATACATGTATTCTGAAAATGTAAAATATAACTTAAAATAACAAAAAAAAATGACTAGATGAGAGCAATTCACATGATATATAATTCACTGCAATGCCATGTTGAACGTTTGAGGCTCTTTAACAATTTGTGAGAAAATAAATACTACTTATGATACTGAATGGTATAGATAATATACATATATCCTGAGATCAAATGGACAATAACAAAATATACTGATGAAGAATTCAACAACTTGTTCATCAGGTTTTATCTCAGCAGATGCTTTCCTTCATTATTCTCTCTGGCTTTTCAGTTTATCTTGCCATAAAAAAACACTTAACACTATAAAATATCCTCTTCATTTTCAACTAGAACTTTTCCTTAGTTAATTTTTTGCATTTGTTTTGAGAAGAGGGAAATGGGAAAGCAGAATAGGAGGGAGGCTTCAATTTTTAATTATTTTCTTATTTAGCCAATTAATTTTCAGCAATTAAGATGTTTTGGAGTATTTGAGGCTCACAGAGTGATTTAACCTCCTCTAGCAGCAGGTATTTTGCCTTTATTTGAAAGAGCATGTTTGGGAGTTCGTAGCATTGTGTTAAAACACACAGAGTATTTTTGTTCTGCCATTACAGAATTGCACTAGAATAACAAGACCCTTTCACAAAGCCCTTTTATGTCTTCTTTTGAAATTGCATAGTGTTATGATACTAATGCAGGCTGTAAGGTTTTCTTTGAAATTGTCAGGGAAATTAATGTAAAAACCCCTTTGTGCTGGTGGAAATAAACATTATGCTGAATAAAAAGTTAGGATATTTCATCTTCTTTCGCTGTTCAAACAAAATAGGCAAGTCTGATGTTGTTTGCTGAATGTTAGTACTGTATGTATTATTTGCAGAAAAACATTAAAAGCTAAGGAAAAACATCACAGATTATAAAATATGATATTTGAAACAGAACATGACAAAGTGTGTAGACTTACATTTAGGACCAGCCTTATGAATTATGAGTTATAGAAATGGTCTAGTTGCTAATACCAAATTATTTCTAATTTAATAACTTTTAACATGGTAGCTAATAGACATCTATGTAACACAATTGAAAAGTCAATTAGGAAGAAAATATGTACCTTGTATGTATTTTATAAAAACCTCCCAGAAGAATAAAACCTAGAACTTTTATTCTGACATGAAACAGAATCCAAACTGTAGTGTGATATGTTAATACTGGGTAAAATCTGAGATTTGGAACACCAAGGCAGCATTTTTCCACTGGATTTCCAAAGGAAGAACTGACCCATCTACACTGCTGCTGGACCTTCAGAGGAAAACTGCACCTTGTACAAGAGCACTGCTTCAACAGAACCACATCTGTCACTGCAGGGGGACTGCAGCCACCCTTCAATGGGACTGCTACCAACACCCTGCCTGACGGAGTGTCAGGTTGTATTTCGATTGTAAGTGATTTCTTTTGTACTACTGCATTCTATTTTAATTTTCCTACTGCATTGTAGAGCTTGGTTTTTAAAAAAAATTATACATGCTAGTAAAGAACTGTTATTCCTATTCCTATATATTTGCCTGAGAGCCCCTTAATTTTAAAAGCATAATAATTTGGAGAGAGGGGGTTTAATTTTCCATTCCAAAGGAGGATCCTGCCTCCCTCTAGTGCGTGGAAAAGCTGCTTCAAAAGTCCCACTGTCCACGTCACTGACAAAGATGTTGAACAGTGCTGGTTGCTGGTGCCAATACTGACCCCTGAGGAGCACCACTTGCCACTGGTCTCCAGCAGTGACATCCCTGATCTCCAGGATGCAATGGACACCAGCAAATGAAAAGAACTCTAATGTGGAGACATGTTCTAGTATAATCTTCATTATGACTATTGCAGCCAACCCACTCAAATAATGATGTATTTATTATTTTCTACATTTTTATCGAGGGTGTTCATGGTTATATAGAGAATATTAGCTCATCACATATCACAATGGATTGTTACAGTATTTTGTGATTCATATGTCCTTTCAAATAGCTTTTTGTTTCAGCTGTTTTGCAGACAATACTAAAAGTATATATCCAAATGTGTTAAATCATATGTTAAATAAATTTTGCTACTCGTTAAAATGTTTCATGGGCAATCAATGTTTTTTTCCTCTTATTAACAAGAAAATAGATGATTTTACATACAGACTTTAAAACCATTCTTTAAATCAGCATTTCCATTACTACATTTTCTATCCTACAGTAAAAATTATAACTGATATTACTCAATTAGGTGCCAATTCTCCTTGACATTAAACCACAATTTATTATGCAGAAAGGCTTCTGGATTTTTAAGTATTGGCATTTATTTATTATGCAAAGACTAATTCTTGTTTAAAGATGAATTAACTTTTAGTAGTCTTTACTGTTTATCTTATTTTGTATTATGATGTCTACAAGGTAAAAATTTAGCTCTATAACAAAACCTAGCTCAGCTTCAGATCAATACTGATTTCAACCAGATCCTTGCAAGCACTCACCATTTTGATCCAAATGCAGAACTTTTATTCAAAATTTGTACGACAGTTTCACCACAAAAAAAGTATTCCTAAATTCTAAAACTAAAATAAACTCATATAGTGATAAATTTTTAATACAAAGCATCTTGAAGTTTCTGATTGCAAAAATTCTTGAAAATTTAATTAATCCTGTTGTCTTAAGCCCTATCAATCCCAATAAGATTTTTCAATTAGGAGTTCCATAATAAAAATATATTACAAACTTCCTTCTGCATGATTTCTGCTTGTTCTTTGTGAAGTGAAATTGATTTATTTTATGATTTGAATAAAGTACCAACAATAATTACATCAGCAACAGGGATCATGGAATATATGGGTAAAGAAATTTGGATATGTGTTTGGAGTTATAATTGCATTGCTGACGCCGCCCATAAATGAAAATAGCTTTTCAATAGGTGTATATGGTGGACTGCTCACCAAAGAAAATAGAATTGATTTATTTAAATGTCCATGACTCATTCACAGCAAATTTGGTTTTAAAAGGGGTCAGCAAATCAGTTTTGAAAAAGACGTAAGTTCCACATATTCAAATGTCTTTTGCATAAAGTTAAACAGATTTTTTGTTTGCAAGATCATGCCTTCAATTTTTCATTTGATTGATCTTTCAGTTAAAGAAGATCTAGGAGTAAAGACCGAACCTTATTTTTGCACAAGCCTCCAGATCTACTTAACTGTGTGGGATTGTTCCCATTCCCATTCTGCATGTACACAGATATAAATACTACATACTATATACTACAGCCACAATTTTCTTTCTCACACTTACCTGTGTACTTTTACTCTGCAACTTATTTCTCAATCCTTTTCATTTAAAACAAAAGATTAGCCTATTTCCCAGCAAGGGACAGAAAATATTGACCACACTTAAACCAGATATTTCAAATCAGAAGGATCTCATAGATGGGTTTTTGCAAAGTTGGGGAAGGCTGCTAAGCAGGTATAAAAGGAAGTTGGCTTCTGTAAAATTTCTCATTAACTGAGGATTTTGTGTAATAGATGAAGTTATAGTCTTCAGTCTAGGAATCTTTAATCAGCTTTTTCCAGGAGAAAAAGGACAGGTTGAAAATTTTGGAAAAAATCAAAACATTCCTTCTCTGTGAAAATATTTTTTTTTTTAATTTGACTAAGAAATATAACAGAAATTTAGTCAAAATGAGATAGGATAGGCTTCTAACTAGCAATTAGTTGTAACAGCTTTTATTTAAAAGCACATTCATTTTAAATGCAAGGGCACTTTACAGCAAAGGAAGTTTTGGGGTTTTTTTGTATTGGTTTCATTTTCTTTCTACATGGAAAGCTATGACCTTGGATCATATTTAATAAATTTTTCACTTGGAGCTTTCAAAGGCATAATCAATTTTGCATCATTTCTCTCACCAGCTGCACTTTTGTTCACACAGTTTACCACATATGCATGGACAGTTACATTCTTTATTCTGAACAGGATAGTTTGTCCTTTTAAATTTTGATGTTTATTTTGACAAGAGCAAAGTACGAAGCAGTCTCCATAAAAAAAAAATATGTATATATTTCTTAGCAGAGAAATTTAGAAGCATTGCTGGGCCCCAAATTCACATTTACAAGAAAACTTGACTCACCAGTTTGGGGAGCACTTTCCTTTCCCAAACTGATAGTTAAAACACTATTGTAAGGAGAATGATTTTTAGGTTCTACTGTTGAAGACCACTTAGAATAATTCTACCTGCTATTGAGTTTTTAAATATGTATTTTCAAACTTAAAATTAGACTCTATTTTTGCAAGCAATACATTTGACAGTGAATCATATTTCAGATTCACAAAAGAAAAAAAAGCAAGAAGCAGCATTCATTTTTTTCTTCAAGTATAGTTTTGCTTGGTGCATTTGCAAACATTTTGGTCTCTACTCACAGAAACATGCAGGCATTATCATGGGAAGTGTAAATCATTTCTCACATTCACTTCCTTCAGCTCTGTGGCATGAGGAATAAACCTCTAATTTCCTGAGATATAAGACAAGAATTTTATCTTGGATTTCACTTTCTGTCTGGAGAAACAAATTTTTTCCCTATAGCCTAAGTCAGTGATAGGGGGAGAAAAAAGTGACTTATGACAAGATACAACTGTCCTTGCTTAAGTTTAGCCAGTTTGTAATTGTCTCATCCCAAGGCAGATGTCTCAGAGAGGTCTGTCTGCCTCCTTTGACCTCTCATCAAATCTTAATGAATGATTTGAATCAGATGTCATTTCATTGGCAGGTAAATGTGAGGCAAAGCCTAACCTCTAACTCTGAAAACACTGCAGTGCCTGTTCTTGTTGAGACTTCATGCTGAAATTATGAGTTTCCTCTCATAATATTTAGACTTGTGCAAAACATTAAGTGATGCAGAAAAAGATTTGTACACACAAGCACAGTAACAGGAAAACCAATTTGTCCAATAGGAAAACACTCAGTTTGTCAAAGTAGAGCCTGTAACACATAATGATAACCCAGAGATGGTGGTAGATTGCAGAGCTTCATCCCATTGGGTACTCAGATACCTAAAGTGAAAATGTACAAGTTTCAAGTGCACAGTTTAAGACTCATAGAGTCATAAAGTTTGGAGAAGATATCCAAGGTCATCAACTCCAACTTTTGACCAAATACCAGCAATCAACCACATCATGAAGTGCCACATCTGCTTGCTTTTTGAACGCTTTCAGGGATGATGACCACCACTTTCCTGGAAAGCCTGTTCCAGTGCTTAACCACTCTTTCAGCGAAGAAGTTTTTCCTAATATTTGACCTGAACATCTTGAGAAAAGTTGAGGCTATTTCCCATTTTTCTATTCTTATTCCAGTTGCTTGGGAGAAGAGGCACTCATCTTTTACAAGCTCCTTTCAGGTAGTTGCAGAGAGTGAAAAGTTCTCCCCTGAGCCTTCTCTTCTCCAGGCTAAACAACCCCAGTGCCCTCAGCTGCTCCTTGTGCTCCACACCCTTTATCATCTCCATTGCCCTTCTCTGGACATGCTCCAGCATCTCAATGTCCTTGTAGTGAGAGATCCAGAATTGAACACAGGATTTGAAGTGAGGCCCCAGCAGTGCTGATTACAGGAGCACAATCACTGCTCTGGTTCTGTTGGTTGCACTATCCCTGCTTATCTGGTATTTTACATATGGTTACTATTACTTTATCCTGAATGAACACTCCACCACTCAGTGAATGAAAAGAATACACGATCTCTTTCACCGTCATATCTTTTGTGCAAATCCAACCCTGTATGCTTTATTAGGCAGAGAGTACTGCAGTCATTGCAGTGTCGTGAACTCACTAAACCAAGCAGTGAGGTACAGAGTCTTGGACTGAGGGGATTCTTAACAAACCTTTGGGTACCTACAAAGACAGATTCTACCTCATTTAACCACGTGTGTGAGTCAGTATAACAGATGCACACTGAAACATGAGAGCCACAGAGCAATTTAAATGAAGTCATGCTGCTGTTATTGTGCTGTGCCTTCCTATTTTGCTCCATTTGATTACAGCTAAATTAATTCTGGATTACACACATTTGGAGCCTAAGACTTTTTGCTGGCTTCTAAAGGACAAGTTTTTATAACATTACATTGATCATCATGATGTGAGGTTTGCTTTTGGACTTTGGGTCAAGGTATCCTCACTAAAACAAGGAAGTACATAATGTGGAAAAAATATTTTCTTCACATTGAAGAGTAATGAAATTTTATGATTAGTCGAATTAGAAAACACACTTATTGTTGTGGTTAGTCTTATTTTGCATCACCTTTGGAAATGGAGCTTAGGACATAGTAAGTAAAAGCCCAGTTTTTAATGATCTTTCAGAGTGTAGCCCAGTCAACAACAATGGAAAAAAAAAAAAAAGTAGGTTCCATTACTCAGTTTTATGAAGGTAACATGAAACTGGAAATGGTGTCATAGACCATAATGTTATAAATTGCAAGATGCTATCAACCTTGAAGGAATTGATATGATAAACCAGAAAGATGTAGGAAATACATAGAAATTTAAGCAGGTTGACAAGTATGACCAATTAAATATGCATAAGGCATGCATTTCTAAATTAAGCAGGCTGTTTACCTGAGTATTTTTAAATAGTCTTATTTAGGCTTTTCTACCTGTGTGCAAAATAATAATAATAAAAACTTTGAAACCTGTTTTGGAAGTGATCTGGTAAGCAGTTATTTTAAACACTCAATGAAGTCTAAATATATGTACATACACGTGTGTGAATATATATCTATGTACATTTATATCTCTCTCTATATGTATAGATATACACACAGGTATATTTTGCCCTTTTCTTGTTACTTGTCAATTATTGCCCACCTATTACACTTTCTTTTCTGAGTTAGCTCCAGCTAATCAGATGCTGATTGGGGATGCTAGAATACACTTGCTGATGATTATGTGTTATTTTAACAGCAGAATGACAATAATTTCCTGTAATGCCACTTGTTAAGGTAATTATGCTATAATTGCCTTATCAAGGTGTCATAGAGGAGAGAGGAGAAACTCTGAGATTTCACAGCTGCTGTCATGCTTTGATAAAGTGTTATCCTGAAAATATATTATCAGTCATCAAGCTAAATTTCTACCAGTTGCTTTAAATCAGAAAAAATCTGTCTAGGGTGGGGTATGTAACCTCTGTCTTTGATGTTTCTCAGCCTGATAATTAGGGAGGATGGATTATCTTTGTTTTAAGGCATAAACCTAAAAACAGATTTGCATAGGTAAGAGTATGTACATGCAGGTTCATGAAGGTGTCTGTAGTTTTCAAAGATGAGAAGCTGCTTGCTGTGAAAATATAGACTTCAGCTGTATGTCAGAAACAATATCCATGTAACTATACTCTAAAACCAAGATTACAAAGAGAAATGGGAAGTGAAACAGAGAATGAGACGCCTCTAGAGTAAGAATATGAGAGGTCTCATAAACATGTTTTTTAAATTATTTTAAAAGAATTAGACAGCCTTAATAGGAGCACTCTTTTCAGACTTACTGAGGTTCACTTTCCCAGACATGTTTAACAGGGACAAAAGCTTGAGCTCTGTTCCTTTGGGTCAGAAATACAAAATACCCAGTGAGAATTTCAGGTATATCAAGTGCCTGGCATCAGGGCAAAATCCACGTGAAATGCACCATTTGCCATGACTAATTTTGTAATGATGTCCAAAGTGATTTTTAGTTTTCGCACTGTTTAATCATGCAACCATGAACTGGGAGCTCTAAATAATGCCTGGGGAATGGACCCATTGTGCAACTGATCCTGAACTGTCAATTTTACAATCATACTCAGGATAGTAACTCAGAAGTAGCCACTACTTCAGCTTGTGATGACCAATTGTCTCTTCAATGATTATTAGTAATGATAAGGCCAATAGTAATAGAGAATTAGGCTCATACCACCATCATTATTTAGACCCAATATTAGCAAGAACTGGGGGTTGTGCACAGTACTAGACCAAGCCCAAGAGCAGGCTTTAAGAAAGGCAGATGAATGTGCATATATTTTTGTACATTTGCATCTGTTTCATACCTTCAAGCAGCTGATGCAATATATCATGGCAGTGATTATATAAGCAATCCACAGATAGGTACACCAGCTTGATTAATGTCAGAGCCTGCACTGAAGCACTTCCCCAGTCGGAAGACTGAGAAACTAAATTTGGAGGGGGAAGTATTTTTCTATTCTTCCTGACATGTCTTTCCTTCTCTCTGAACTACTTAGAGATATGCTGCTAACTGTGCAATTTTCTGTGTGAAGGCTCCATGCAGAATATCAGTTTAAATTCCTTGGATTATACAGTGCAAAATCCGGTACAAGAAGCATCACTGACAGTTTTGAAACAAATTTGGCAATCCATTTGTCAGCTGGATGAGAAGAAAGAGTTACATTTCTAGCAGTGCTGCTGGGACATTTTAACTGATCCATCCATGGAAGCTCATGCTCCACCAAATTTACAAGGGCATGCTCTCAAACTGATGACTTTCCTCTATCTACTTGTCACAGGTTAACTTCTCAACATTAAATATAATTACTACCAAAAACTCAGAGAATGTCAAAGAATAAGAAAGTGACCATGAAGTTATACCATTTGTAACTATATTAATAGGAAAGAATGAAAGCAGAAAAAGAAAAGAACAGAAATCAGCATTTAGAGGGATTAGTAGAAAGCATCTTTGGGGAAGATGGTCTGAGGAACAAAAGGTGAATTTGCATCTTTAATATGTGGTACTAAAGGCAGAAAACCAATTCATATATTCTAAGGACTTCTGAGGCATAAAAGAAAAAGGAAAGCTAGTGGTTCAACCAAAAAATTTAAGTATATGAAAGAAAAATGATATTTTGCAAAAACTAGAACACGAAGTTAACAATCAAAACAAATACAGTGAAAAAAAACAAACAAAAAAAAAAATCCCCAAAGCAAACTCATTGTGTAAGACTAAAATGAAAATGAACAATATGAAAAATGGATTGTAGATAACAATGGCAGTAGCAAAATGAAAGTTTCCAAAGAAAGTAAAAGGAAAAATGAGAGTTTCCAGTAAGGAACTGGGATTGAAAGCAAATTTGGCATTTCATAGATAAGACAGCTATATTAATAGCTTTATTAATAACTTTTTTTACCTTTTAATTTTTATGAATCAGCAAATAAATTAAGGGCCTGAATCTTAGCATATTCATAAGAAAGAAAATATGAGAGGCAAGAACTATTTAGTTTACTTTGATTTTACTCGTCAGTCCCAGAAGGCCTGAAAATACCCAAGCTATTCAACAACCACTGAGCTATTTCCTGGAGAACACATGAAGAATAAGGGATGTCCAAGTGGCCTCCAGAAGAAATAAAATAAAATAAAAGACAGCTTGGGGTTTCAGAACATTTACCTTTTATAAACTTCCAAGGGTACTGGAACAACAATTTGTAAATTTAGGTACAGTCATACTTGAACCAGTTTCCTGGTTTAGTGAAAAATCAGGTGAGGTATTTCAGCCAATTCTTTGATACTCTATCTTATACTGTATCCTTAAGACCAAAATACAAATATACTGCACTCATGTGCAACTCATTCAAAAATCTAAGTAAGTGGTTTTTAGCAATACAACATCATGCTAGAAGAATATTTCCAGAGATGTCAGATGGATCTGGGATAAAACATGTTGTATTGATTATTTTCATTAATTACTTAGCTAACAGAATAAGATTGCATTTAGTTGCAGTCAGATTGTTCCAAGAGATGGGCAATTAAAGCACTGTGCTAATTTTGGTTGGGGCAGACTTAATTTTCCTCACAGTGGATGGTGTGGAGCTGTGTTTTTGACGAAACAGAGATGTTTCTGTTATTGCAGAGCAGGGCTCACATTGAGCCAAGGCCTTTCTGCTTTTCATAGGGCCACAGGGGACAGGAGACTGGGGGTGCCTGGGAGGAAACACAGCCAGGACAGGTGACCCCGGCTGACCAAAGGGATGTTCCAGACCATGAGACTTCATGGCAGTATACAAACTGGGGGGAGGAGGAGGAGAGGGACATTTGGAGTGATGGGGTTTATCTGCCTCAGTCACTGTTAAGTGTGATGCCCTGCTCTCCTGGGAATGGCTGAACACCTGCCTGCACATGGAAGCACTGAATTAATTCCTTGTTTTACTTTGTTTGCATAGGCAGCTCGCTCTTTCCCTGTTAAACTGTCCTTATCTCAACCACTTGTTTTCTCACTTTTACCCTTCGGATACTTTCTGCAATCCTGCTGGTGGGGAGTGAGTGAGAGGCTGTCTTGGTGCTTGGTTTCTGACTGTGTTTAAAAAACAAAATATAATTTTGTTTTAATATAAGGGAGTCTGTTTTGGTTTCTTTGTTTGTTTTTTTGTTGTTTTTTTTTTTTTTCACAATAAATTGACCAAAAATTAACAGATTTCTCAGCAAGGTTGTGAACTCTCCGTCTTTAGATTTATTCACAGCTTGACTTGACCCTGATAAGCCTCATACAACTATGAAAATACTCTTGCTGGAGGAAGAGATGGGGACAGAAGTACTTTTAAAAATATATTCTTTAAATCCACAATTACATCATATTTATTACTGAAAATTGAAAAATAGCATGGATTTTTAGGAAGAAAACACTATCTGGATAAATTGGCAAAGCTATCCATTACCAGAAAAAAAATAAATCAAAAGTCAGAAAAGGTGAAAGTAGAAAATTACTTGCAAAGAATCCGAAAGTTAGCTTCTGAAACTTAGACTTTTGAAAAAAACCACCCCATCAACCAAGGGCAAGGTTTTGGCTTATTATATAAATATCTGTCCTTTTAAAAAAGGAAGTCAAGTTCTGTTCTGGGCTCTTCTGTTTGCAAGACAATAAAGGTAGATGTAAAAAAATTAACTAATGGTTCCATGATCGCTGGGACTTCTTAGGCTTCATGCTGAGCATTCTGTCTGGTTTTATAAATGTTATTTTAAAAAGATTAAAGCCATATCAGCAGTGGTTCTCAAAATATGAGTGGCAGTGCTGAGGCTGTTAAACACACTTTATGAAAAAGGTTAAAAGAATTTTTGAAGTCTTTAACAAAAAAGTGGGGATGATTTTGGTGTAGTTCCAGTACACAAAAAGCTCTTTACAGAGGACACTGATGTGCAGTGTGTCTGCTGTGTCATTGGACAATAGCTCTAGAATTAATGCACATAGTGTGCACCTAAGAAAGTTTTAGGTAAAATTCTGTCAAATAGGAATTCTGGTTATAAAAGCACTAAAGCACTAGAACAGATTGTTAAGGAGTGCAATGGAACATCAATAGCAGATTTCTAAGGAGAAGTTAGATAATCTTCTGCCAGTGATAGTCTGAGAAGATGTGGAGCTGCTTTAACAGGGAAGGTTAAATCACATAATCTCTTGACATTTATCTATATTTGCAATGCTGATGACAAATAATTATCAATTGTTTTTTGGTGTGATCACAAAAGCTGCAGAAGGAACTGGCATTCACATAACACTCTTTTCTGTTTATCACCATGAAAATTTCATCCATTTGCAGTCATCTGTGGTACAGTGACAAAAACAGTGTCTCTCTCTTCAAACAATAATTAATGCAGCCAAGACTGGGAAACCACAGACAAGGATTCTCAGAGCCCTTCCTCCCATACTTGTGCCACAGAAGTCTCACTCAAGGTTGCACCATAACAGAGTTGGCTGTGCCCCCTAGGAGGCCCAGGAGAGACTTTATCTCACTGTGCCTCTCTTTTCAGTACTTGTTATATTGGTCATCAAATGACTTTTCTCTGAGCACTAAAAATGGCACGAAAGAGGAGGAGAAGAGACCTTAGTAATGCAAGAACAGGAATTTATAAACTGATAAGCAACTACAACAGGAAGGTGGAAGTCAGAACTCATGGAAAGATGGGAAATGGCAGACAAAGAGTAGAGTCATGGAGCAGGGAGAGGCAGAACTGGATGGGGTCAGAGCCCAGCAGCTTTCTGTCAGCATGGATGGGTGCTACCATGCCCAGCCAGACTGGCCTCGACAGCAGCTCTCCTCCTGCCTCAAATTCCTCATCAGTTAAAGAGATGTTTAAACGATAGATCAAGGAGGAAGGAAAACCTATGGAACTTCTGTGCAATTTTGGTTTTTTCCCTCAATTTACACAATTTTAATTAGCTGAAGTCGTTCATTAGCAGTCACTGATTTAGTAAAGAGGCTTTACTGGTATGCTTGTGTGTCTAATTTACAGCATGCGTTTTAGTGAAAAATGTAAGGATGAAATGAGTGATCAATCAACATATATTCTGACATTTAGATCAATAGAAATGCGTTTCCAAGGAAGTACATTCCTTTAATGCCCACTGATGGCTTTATGGACAGAGATACTGCATTGCTCCTATGTTTCTGCTAAATGAAATAAGCCATCATCTTAAATCATGTTGATTTATTTTGCTTTCTTGCTTTTTGAATATTTGATGTCCCTGCTATATGTCAAAAAAGAAATTTTATGAGATTTTTTTTTTTTTACATTCACTTTGTATTTGCTTTGATGCTTTGAAGCTTCACAAATACATTTCAAGTGTCAAAGGTTTTAAGATATGGGATAGTGGTCCTGCTGGTCTTAAAACAGACAGCTAGATATTTTGCAGCCAGAGGATAGAAGACCACTGGAATATTCAGGTTCCAAAAACCAGAATATCCTGACAAAAATGTGCCTTGGAGATATGTACTGGTTTTTACTAGAACAAAACTAAAAATACACAGCATCCTAGTGAGGAAAACTAACAAATACTGACAAGGCTTGGCCTTGTTTGAAGGAAAAAAACGTAGCTATTCATTTCTGCAGGAAATCCTTCTCTGTGCTTTAACAGTATTTGAACACTAATAAGATTGAACATCCCTGCTTGTGTGGAGAACTGTTCAGTAAAAAAAAAGTTTTGATTTTCCTTTCTTGCAAAAATGTGAGAATGGTTTAAAATCTGAAATATGGTTTAGAAAAACCAATCTTTTCCTGAACCTTACATAGTTTTGAAAGGGGCAGAAGAAGAATGTCAAAAAGGAATATTAGTAATTTTGGGTTTGCTAGTAGAAGAAATACCATTTTTTCACACTGTCAGATTTTTATCTAACTTGCCTAAGGATGGAGTGACCCACCATCATTTATTTTCTTTCCAGACTATTAAAAAGTACAATAGATACAAAATCATGATTGCAAGCTATGCACATCTGTTAAATTAACTAAACAAAACACAAACTTAGCAGGGTTGAAAGTGCCTATAACAACAGTGTGTTGCCTGAGGCTCAATGAGTCTGTGTGAACAAAACTGCAGTGTTGACCTCCCAGAGTTTTAATGTCTTTTACTTCACCCTTGAACTGAATAAAAGCACTTAATCACTCGTGGGAGGCCCTTTTGCTTCCCAATAAAAGTCTATTTTGCTATTATTCTTTATCTTTGTTCTAAACCCATATTTAAAAATAATTTAAAAAAACATAAACCCTCTAGTTAATCTTAAAAGGTGGAAAATTATTCGAGAGATTTAAGTGGATACTGGTTGAAAACAGTGTCTTTATTGTTTGTTATAAACAAGATTTGCAACAATAGCTTCTTAGTTTTAAGGTGGAATTTTGGACTTCTCCTTCTGACCTTTTAGAGATCCAGGACATGCACAGGGCTGCCTGGGATATCTTATGGCTTGAATTCATGCCAGTCTCAAAGATTTTCTGCAGATATTTTATACATTATGAATCCTTTGATGAACTGGGAAAACAAGAAAAAAATGTTTGTTTGAAGTCACAGCTGCCCAAGACAGTTAAATAGAATTGGCATGTGCAGATGTGAGTGGAAGTGCTATCATCATCCATCATGTAGCTCGGAGCTGAGTTGAAGAGATTTAAAAATGTTTGTGGTAGTAGAAGTAACCTGAAATGTAGCTATGTTAAAGCAGCACGCTAACAGAGTGGAAACATAGATGGGATGATTCCCAGGAACTGAGGCAAGCTGGACATGCTCATGTCCAGCCTGATCTTCCAACTGAGCCTGCCACAGCACAGAATGTTCATTTGCTTAATTTGTGCCAATGTAATTCTCCTTTGTTCTTTCACTTGCTTATTTAAAATAGTTTATTCTTGTTTTAAAGGTTTAAGGACAGGGGTGTTATGCAAAAGGTGCTCTCCAGTATTTCAAGTGGTAAAACCAGGCTATTGACTAGGAAAATTAGAAGAAGAAAGATTGAATGTGAAGAAAATTCAGTTTTCTGAAAAACAGTGTGACCAAATGAAAACTTGATCTTGTTCAGCTGTTTCATTGCTCTATGAAAATTTTTAAATTTGCTTTTCATGAAGGTATAGCATCATAAAAATTGAGCTGAACAAATTACATGGCCAAAGAAAGATGAGCTGTAAAAACTAGATCACTTTAAAAGGTCTCATTTTAGTTATACTTTTGAGAAAAATGACAACCTTGTAATGTTTTGGTTTTTCTACGTGCCTTTCATGTTAAGTCCACAACAATGGAGATATCTTAAATGTTACAATCCTGTCCTTGAATAATGAATTTTACGTAGGAAAAAGGGAAAAACCACATCTTTTATGCTTCAGCTTCTGTGATGGAACAAGGTTATGATAAGCAACTTCAGAGATTAAATCCTGAAAAAAACCACTATATATTTTAATTACTATTACACCTACTAATTGAAATCCCGACCCCTGAGTGATAGATACTGAAAAGGCTCCTTGCCTTTGGAAAATTAAAATGTGGATTTTGATGAGATACAAAAGGAAGAAGTAAATCAAGGAGGAAATTGAAAAGCAAGTATCAGAGAAGCAAGTAAAACACTTTACAAGGGATATGTGTCACATTTCACAATTTACTTAGATATAACCATATTAAAGGGGTTGTTTTCACAAACTTTATTAAGAAAAGGATAACATACATTACATGGTAAAAATTTCTTCATTAATCTGCTTGTCCATGGAGTTAGAGTTGCTGTCATATTGTTGTTGGTTTTTGTTGATTCCTAATTATATTTTTGATGCTATTGTTATTGTTAACATTAATATTAATATTATCTATTTTATAGCCCCCTTTAAGTTTAGCCATGTGTTGGCATCTAACCAGTACCTGAAAAAGCTTTTTACTGTCTTTTTGCTGGCTCAAGATGAGAAGCTGATCCATCTCAGTAATGGGATAGTAAATACCAACTTCTATTTCTCTCTCTGGCTTTCAGATACTCAGCGCTCTGTGAGTTAAACTCTG
The DNA here is from genome assembly GCA_013186435.1 of Turdus rufiventris. Taxonomy (NCBI): domain Eukaryota; kingdom Metazoa; phylum Chordata; class Aves; order Passeriformes; family Turdidae; genus Turdus; species Turdus rufiventris. The sequence goes on along the minus strand of PYHW01010724.1, from coordinate 225,062 downwards.
CACTGCTTTTAAGCAAATCTGTCTTCCAAAAGAATCTCTGACTTCCTGAAGTTAAGCAAAATCTTAGAAAATATTTATTCTATTGAAGTAAAAGTGTAAAGAAATCTGAAGTTCTTTCTAAACTGAGTAGTCAATCTCCCTTTCAAGGAAGAATAAACAATGTTAAAAACTCTCTTAGCATGTTGGCAGTTTATCCATGAAGAAAAAATAATAAATCTACTTCCACCCACAAAGTAAAACAAGCAAATATAATGCAGTTTCCAAAGCTTGCTGCTGGAGACCTGTGTCTCAGAATGTTTCATCTTGTTAATGTATATGGGTATTTTAATTGTTCAGAAGAAATGAAGGGGAACTAGTTACCAAAAGAGATGTCTCTTTCTTTGCTCTTCTAATTTTTCAGAAGCTTTATATGTAATTACTGATTGTTGATACAGTGATTACTGTGAAACAAAAGAAGCTTGATTGCTGTACTATTATACATTGAATGAGGGGGAAATAATTTGCCATGATTGAATTTGCTAATAAATATTTAATAGATTATTCTGTCCTAACATATTTAAACAATACACCATTCAGGGGTTGGTAAGTATTAAGCAGAACAGTTTCAAACTTTATGTAATTTTTTTTTAATTTAATTGGACATCAATCTCATATAATAAATTCTTTACTTGGAATAAACATATCTCCTTGTATCCAGCTCATACATAATGATTCGTGAATTTTCAGTCTCAGTGTTTATTTTATTTTAACATCCTTTGAGCTGTGAGTTATTCTCTGCGTTTAAAGAAAGCCAAAGACAAAGGAATTAACTTAATTTTAAGCATAACTGCTTTCTTGTTTATCTGGAAAATATTGCATCTCTGAAAGAAAGATTTTCCTATAAAAGAAGGGGGAAAATAGTTACTAAAGAATTAGTTTAAAATATTCCCTAACCATGTATTTGTTTCTCTGACTTCACAATAAACATCAGAAAAGTTAAGTATTGTGTTATGGCATTTTTGATGTGGGTTATTAATGTTCAGAGCTGTAGGCAGGCCCAAGTTTGGGGTTTTTTTGTAATGCACAGGAAATTGTGGCTTTTCATCTGCTGGTCCAAGACTGACCGAAATTAGAAATTACCTGCCTAGAGCAGGAAGCATGAACTATATTGGCACATATGCATATTTAAGCATACATGATCTACTCCTGCCAGGCCTCTGTAGGAAGGATAATGTGAAATTCCTTTCACCTCTTCATGCTCAAAGGTGCTCGCTATATTCAGACCAGAGGCCAAGAGCAGACTCTTTTCCATGAAGAAAATAGTGAAATTGTTCTCTCTATTTGCAGTGATCTAGTTCAATAAATTAGGAAGGAGAGATTCAGATTTGTTTTCTGACAAAACCTGACAGTTTGCATGGCTCCAAGTCTATGCTTCCCCAGGAACAGTTTTAACCATCAGCCTGAGAATGTACCTGTACATCTCTAATTGCCTTCAGGCCCCTAGGTACAAATATTTTCTACAGGCATTTTCTATAGTGCTGTAGAAAACAGAAAATCAGTCTGGGTCTGCAATTCAGTAATGAAGGCTCTACTTCAGGAGTGTGTTTGAGCTGCCTTGGGCTGCAAGGGAGTTGAAACTCTGGTGAAAGCTTGATTATTTCTACATGTTGACATCACAATCATCAAAATTTTATTGGACATAAACTTTGATGGACTGTCTTAAAAATAATATGATTTAAAAAATATTTTGGTTGTGATTTTGGAATTTCTAGCATATAGTAACTAATGTAACCTCTTCCATTTACTGTCAGTTAACTTGAGAGCTGGTAATCTTTCCCACACAGTATTCATTGCTGAATAAATGTTGTCTCCAGTGTTAGAGGGACATCCAGAAGCTGAAATAATCATCTCAAAGGTGAAAATGCCCCTGCATTTCCTCCTTTTGTTGTAAAGTGAGAAAGAAACAAGCACCATTTGTCTTATTCTCCCTGTATGAAAAGCTAGTCATGTCTCCTACTAGTTTCTTATCCAAAACTCTCTCAGTTTATGTGCTGTGACAGTCAGAAGTTTATTGATTCCCGTAATTTAAAATCCTAATACTATCAAAATCAACTCTTTCCATGTATACATGATTTTGAGTGGTAATATTTTAATGCAAATTGAGTAAACTGAAAGCTAAGAGGTAAAAGGAAACACTTGTGTTTCATTTTACTTGGAAATTTATAATATTTAAGGCTGATGTGTTTTACATTTTCAGCACTGGTAATATTTCCTAAATTGGTTTATTCTTTGTAATTCTACTTAAAAGCAGAAAAAAAGTAGCTTATTTTGAGAAAAGTTGTCACTATGCAGATCTACTTTCCTTTTTCGTTCTGCTTAAGGTGATTTTCTGTAAAATTATTTTTACAAGATCTTATGCTGAAATAGGTAGAACATGGAATATATTTTCTGCATTTCATGACCTTTATGCCTTGCAGAAAATGCAGTCTGCTTGATATTTAAAATAATGTCTTGGCACCAACTACACCATTATTTCCAATGAGGCAAGGCAGTAGCATCAGCACTGTTTATTTTATTTCTGTCCTTTCAGCAGCAGAGTTCAGCTGGTTACCAGTGACCTGTGCTGTTCTGTATTCATGCCAGCTGAACAGCTACAACCCAAATCCTTCTTGTTAGCTTGTCTTTACATTCCAGTTTTTAAAATTAGCACCCAAGCACAATTCTGCAGGTTCTATGGGAAGCAGCTTCAGATAAATAAACATTTTGTGCTGTACATTCTGGGGACAGGCTGGATGAAGCAATTATCTTGGGAACATCTTTGCTGTTTACTCAAAACAGGGTTCTTCACACTTTATTGTTAATCTACTGTAAGAGTCTAACAAACTCTGTGTAAAGTAGTGTCATCTTGCTCATAAATATCTTATTACTTATGTAACGAGAGATTCCTGCTTAACAATTTAATAACCTTGTTCTCCCTGTTCTTGTATACGTGCTCCTTAGCAAGAGCATGTGCCACTAAACTAGCAAGTCACATTTTTTTAGGCAGTGGAACCTTGAAAGGATAAAAACTCTTAGAAATATAGAGGGTAAATTCGTAATGACAGCAATGTAGATCAACATGTATGATATTTGACATTCATGGGAAAGATCCATGGGAAGGAAGAGTTTTGAAAAGGTCATAAGTCATTTTCATGAATTTAAAATATTCTCTTCTATAGCCTGCTAAAAATGCAAACTTTTATTCTACTCTATTATAAATTATGTCAGTTTTTTTATATCAATGTCACACTGGAGAAACTCAAAAATAATATAGTATTATTAAAACTCAATATATCATATACCAAATATTGCTAAGAATTTAAGAAGGTAGTCTAATTGCACTAAATGCAAATTTATTTCAATATCATTTTGAAGACATGCATGTAGCCAAATTTTGACACTAATCTTCAGAACTATCAAAGAAATAAGGCAATTTTTGAAACCAATGATTTTGAAGCCTTTGCAGTTTCTCTAAGTTTTATATCACTTCCAACTAAGTCAAACTAACATAATTTTTTCCCTAAATTAATTCTATAATTCACTATAGAAGAGTCATTTGTCTCCAAAAGTTTTTAGATTTTAAGCTCGTTTATTTTTCTTTGTTTATTTATAATATTTAAGTTTCTACATTGCCAACACCAATGCATTTCCTATTGCACAGTGTTAAAATTATTAATGTGATTAGTTTTCCCAATTTTACTGCACTTTAGATGCTCCTGCTCTGAGCAGAGGCTTGGGCTGGATGATTTCTAGAGATGGCCTCCAACCACAACTATTCTGTGATTCTGTGATTCTGTGATTCTGTGAAATAGCACAAAGCAGTGATTGAGTTAAATAAGTATTGTAAAGTAAGACACAATAAAACAAAACATGTAATAATCACATTGACAGCTAAAAATTTTGGTTTGTACACCAATAGTCATATAATGTGGGGATACAGTTTTGTCTACTTTATTCAAACAATTGGATACTAATATAGAACTTTTGGAGTACTTTTTTTACTTTAAAGTATATAACTGTAAAGCAGGGTGGAGATTGAACAGTGAAGACTCTTGTTAACAAAGGCAGACAAAATATTTTAGTGTCTAACATTCCTTGGTACTGAACACAATGTTGATTCTCCTGTTCAGAGAAAGCTTTTTAAATATGATGCCTGGTAGTGAACTTCTGACCTCTAAACTTCAGAATTCAGGATAAGGTGTCCAAGTTCACTTCAGCAATGCTATCCTTTTCAGAGAGTCTCTAGAGAATTGCCATGGCAACCCAGGAATTATTGTGTGAACACAACTTTAGATGAATTCCTCACAGATCTTTCTAAGGGCTCTGGTGCATGATGGGTACTGGTGATCTCACCAAATGCAGAATCCATCACTGCTGGCACACATGAGCTGTGAGAACCCCAGCATCATCTGGGATTACACAAAAGTCAATAATTCCTTGTTGGAAGAATTGTTCTGGATCTGCATTATGGGGCTCCGCAAAGTTAACTACATCTGGAAAAATCTCATTCAATTGTTTTATTCCATACTGGGAGAATGAATATTAAATGACCACACAAAATATACTGAATACTTTACATATAATATAAGGACATGGGAATGTTTTTTGCTTTCTGTAATAAATGAGAGAATTACGAAGCCAGAAGAATTTATCCAAAGTTCAGAGAAGGGCACTGTAATGACAATCAAACAGACGAGTCTATTCTGTGGCTTGCCTACATGGAAGGGAAAAAGGTCCATTTATTTAATGCTTTCAGCTTGGGAAGATCTGAGAAACCATACTTAGTCTATTATGGATCATAGAACTAAACTGTAAAGAAAAGTGGCTTTTGAAAGAAAATCTCATATTTTGATGAAAAAGAAGTTGGGGTAAATAATGCTGGAATTTATAGCTTCTGGTAATAAAACAGAACTACAGAATCATGGACTGGTTTGTGTTGGAAGGGACCTTAAAGACTGTCGACTGTCTTGTTCCAATCCCCACTCAGTGGGCAGGGATGGTCAACTGGATCAGGCTGCTCAAAGCCCTGCCTTGGCACTACCAGCAATGGGGAACCACAACTTCCCTGGAGAACCTGTTCTAGTGTCATGAAAACTCTACTAAACATTTATCTATTTTTCCAGAAAAATAAAACCCACTGCTTGACTAATAGCTAATTCTATTCATCTTTTCAAGATGAATATTTTATTCATCTTTCTTACAAAGAAAGATACTGTAATCTGGAACTGCTGATTAACTAGGACTAGGGACAACATGTTCAATACTAATCCTTTCATGGGGAGATTTTCTGTATTTTGTCCGTGTCCCATTGCAGTCCATGGCTGTCTTTCCTTCTGGTTTAGGAAGAGTGCTCGACTGTTTTGACTCCTTACAGATGGACTGTCATTGTTTTAATTTCTGTGAATCTTTCACGTGTGTCCAGTCATTCTTCTACTGTGCACTGATAAAATAGCTAACATTCCCTTCCACAATGCCACAAAATGTATGTGTCTTATGTGTTGGAAAATATCTACCATTAATCCATTCTAAATGAGACCAGGACTCTTAAACAATTGTCATGTTTATGTTGTTTTTCATGGGTAGGCCATTGTCAATGTCAAGGTTCATCAATATGGATTGTTTTGACAGAACACTTTATTTTGGCATGTTTAGTAATTTGCAATGCAGTTGGTCTTTAATCAATAGACCTACCTTCATACAAATATTTCTAAAAGAATGTGATCAGAAAAATTTAAGAATGTTCACAGTTAAGAAGCTACCTAATCTTTAAGCTATGGTCTCAGAACAGTAATATCTAAAGATGCAGCAATGTATTCCACTATTATTGTATTATTCCTTATATGAAAATAATATATGTTATTTTATTACCGTTTATAAATATTTATGAATTGCATGATTTTTTTATTTGCAAGTGAGTACAAAAAACATAGACTGACATTAAAAAAATCTACATAAAATATGCGAAGATAAAAGTCTTAGAAGTATTCATTATTGTTTTAGGATAGCAGTAGTATACACAGCATATCCACTTATGACACTTATAGTGTTATATTCTATCTGTCATTCTTTGATAAGAACACTGCTTTACCAACTATACATTTCTGGGAAATCACTGTCAAATGTAGAGGAAAATTCTATTTCTGGAAGACACAAAGTAGTTTCAGTAAATGCTTTGCTTCTGCAAACACAGAATGCATCTATTTGCTTATAATTCATTTTTCCCCCTTTTTCTCAGGAGTCTCTTTCATCCTTTATCTTCTAGTGTCCAGTGTCCAAAATAACTAAAAAGTACAGCAAGACTTATGCTATATGGCCAGTGTTGAGGAGTACTTTGAGTTTTTCCACAAGAGTTGCTTTTAGTGCTCAGTTTCTTCAAGAAGAATAATTTGGAATAGGCTACTCACATAAGGCACAGTGCTGCAGGAAGGCAGCCTTAGTCTCCTAATCTTTTCCTGATCCTTTATATCCTATTACTAGTATTTACAGGAGAAAATAAGAGTAAGAAGTAGTAGTCCTTTCTTTTTTTTTAAAACCACTTACACTTTGCACTTTAAAAAATTGTAAATAGCTTTATTTCCTGTTAATGGAGTAATTTATATAGTACCTACTATCTACATTGACAGCACTTTTTATCCACTAGCAAATGTGAGGCATTTACTGAATCAATTACTTGAGTTATGAAGAGGAGCACAAAGCCTCATTGCCACTCCATTCTTCTCAATAACAAAGGAGAAAACACATTAAAAACTAGCATTGATGGGTTGTTGTGAGATTCAGTCAATGAGCACTCCCAGAGTTGAAATTAAAAGGCAGTTAGGAGAAAATTGTTTTCTCTGGTCATCAGTCACAATGTGAAAGGCCTTTTTCACAATGATTAATTAAAAGCTGAAAAAAGACTGAGCTTTAATAAAGTGTCTGGATGGCTTTTTGGTAGCATCATGAGTTAATGGACAGTGGCTTGCCTTGACTAAGTGTTATTGCTCTAGTCCATAATTTCATCTTGAAAATGGGCAAGGGAGTGAATCTTCCTCTTAGTAATTGAGTATTGATTTGAAAATAAATGGCACTGAAACTCCCACTGAACTGTCAGGATATATTCTGGACAGCACTGACAAGAAATGGCTTTTGGTTGCTGTGAAAGTTATGGATCAGCTTGATACTTAAATACATAGAGCTCCACTGCAATCTATCTTCTGATTTATCAAGATTCAGATGGTCAATACATGACATTTCAGAGGAAATAACATTTATGTGCCTGAAGCAAGAATAGGGAAACATTATCACCTTCTTTTTCAAATGTTCCCTTCAATTTGTGAAGCTATTTAAAAAAAAACAAGAGCAAAACTTTAGTTAATGCCTTAAATAAATACTCTCACTTGTGGAAACTAAGCTTGAAATTATTTTAAAAGTGCTTGCAATTAAGGCAATTAATTTCACATATGCACATTATCTCAAAATAACTTAGTGGCATTCAAGTGGAGGCAGAATGGTCTAGGTAAGCTGGGAGGTTGCAAAAGTCACCACCTTCAAGTTTCAAGAACTGTACTCTGCTGGCTGTGTTTAAAGGTATATAACCTACACTGTCACAGTCTTAAAACTCTCACTAATGATACAAAATAGACATTGGACATAAAACTAAAATACTGTAATCAAAGATTATAGAGAGAAAAAAAATCTCAGCCAAACCTTTTAACCTTGTAAAAAAAAACAAAGCAAATTTTTAAGGGTGGTATTGTGCCAAATTTCTATAGAAATGAACAGGTGTTAAGCATTTCAGGTACCAGAGTCAAAGGGGTCTTTACTTCCTTCTGAAGTAACTCTAGGCTTTTGATGGCAATATCTCTGAATCAGTTATGAGATCATCACAGTATATCAAAGAGTTAAGCACCAGATTCCTCAGAAGAGAGTGAAAAGAGCTTCAGACACAGGTGTTGAATGGGGAATCATCTAAACACAGGCAGAAGGAAATAGCACAACCATGTCTTCACAGTTTTTACCTGTCTGTCTTTTTACCCTTGAAAAAAAAGAAATTATAAGAGCTCATTACTATTACTTTTGCAGCAAAGCTTGATGACACTTGAATCTATATGAAAGATATGTATAAAAAAACTATACAATTGATATGCATGTCAGCTCTCATTTTTTAGGTACTCATCTTTCTGAGAGTTCAAACGTCAAAGTCCTTCCAGGCCTCTTGACTCCCACTCAATGTTTTGAGAAAATACTTCATGGGGTGTTCAGGTTCAGAAATTATTCCAGGGTCAGAAAAGACAGAAGGGCAAATACCTCCACAGCACATTGTTTATGAATCTTACAGAGGGAGATTACAATGCCCAAATAAGAGAAATGAGTTTCCATTTTCAAACTAGGCTGAGCTCTGAGGTTGCTGCATTTTTGCTGATTTCACAACAACAGTTCTTGTAATGGGGGTAGGAAGTCACTCTCCCTTTTCTGGTTGATCCTCACAGGTGTCACAGGGTACAGTGAGTATGTGGCACTTCCAGAAATTTTGTCAGCCTGCTCTGCTATTTATGGTTGCTGCCAATACACTTAAAAGCATGCCTAGAAAGAAGTTGTTTTCACAAGGACTTGGCAGATTTTCCCATTCAATTGTCAAACATCTTAAAGAGGTTTTGAAGTCAACTATTTCTATTTACCCGCACAAGAAAAAACAACCTTGTATTCATAACAAAGTCTTCTTTCAACTTCTTGCTCGTGACATACATTTGCAAATGATGGTTTCCAGTATTGTCTGTTCCCAGTTCAGCTGAGAACCCAACAGGACAAAGAAATCACAAGTCAGAAAACGTAAGGCTGGCTCCAGTTTCTGAGCAAAGAGCAAACACAGAAATAGGAACAGAATTCAGTGCTACATTAAAAATAGAGCTTCAGTTTTTGGTCAGTTTTTGGGGGGTTTTCTGGTTTGTTTGTTTGTGGGGTTTTGTTTGGGGTTTTTTTTGTTTATTTGTTTTTTGGTTGTGGTTGTTTTTATTTTTTTAGTGCACCTAGTCTAGAAGTTCTAGAGTCAAGAACAGTAATGACTTTTTCAGTGAGGGGTATGAGACCCATGAGCTCTCTTGCATTCATCCCTCACCTTTCATTGGAGGAATTGAAATCTAAACTATTTTTTTGTTAGAAAGTAAGAAGGAAAGGAAATAGGAAAGTTCATATTAGAATCATCCCATTGCTGTTGAACCACTGTGAAGAGAGAATTTAAAATTCACAGGACTGGAAATCTAGCATATTAAAAGGATCATTATTCTTTCACAGAACTAGAATTTGAAATTATATTTTTCAAGCAATGTTGAAATTAAGTATGTGCAGAAGAAAAGGGAAATATATTTTTCAGTTAGCTCTCTTTAGAATACAGAATATATCAAAAGGAGGAAAAATATTCAGACAATGCTTTTTTTTTCCATTTTTTGTTTTGGTTTTGTTTTTTACCTTATTTCAGCTATGTGTTTTAGGGACTTGTATATAAAGAAGCAGAAAAAGTGTCCTTATTTATGAGACATTACTACATGACTCCAGCTACAGATTATGTTGAGTTCAACTTTCTGAGGGAACAGATCTGTAATGCCAGTACAAGTATCACAAGTTGCTGCTGATCCAAGAACACTTAGATATGTTCTCTTGATGACAGTGGCCATAATGTCACTCTGAATGAGATCCACTGAATATGATTTGAACCTGGATTAGTGCCAGCTGCAGATTCCTTTTGCTGGACAGGTAAATCTCAGCAGAATAGCTGTCAATTTACCAACTGAATGGTCAGATACATCCAACAGAGTTCACTTGGTACCTGCATGGGTGGATTGAATATCTGAATCCTTTTTTGACAGAGATGCCCATTTTACTTGAATGCAGAACAATTAAATTTTCTTCATCAAAATATAACTTTTATAGCATGGACTTGTGAAACATTTGACCACATGAAGTGTTCAAAAACAGATTGAATGAAGCTTTGAGCAAACTGATCTAAGGAAGGAGTTCCTGGGATGTTCCTGGGTGTTCTTGGGATGATTTTTAAAGTCTCTTTTGACACCAAGCCATTCTCTAAGTCTGTGATCCTGTGACTTAACCAAGGCAAGTACATTTACAAAGTTGTATATATATCTTATTTTTGTTAGAAATATAAGATACTATAGAATGTTAGTATAGTGTATATATATATAATATATATATTATATTAGTAATAGACTAATACTATACAAAAAACTGTGGGAGCTTAGCTTCTCCTGGAATGGCTACATACAAACATCATCTTGTTTCATACATCAGCTTCTGAGAAGCAAGATAGTTTGTAATGTTTATAATGCCTATAGCTATCTCTTTGACAATCAATCAAAAGTAATACTCTAAATGGGGATACATTTAAAAAGAAAGTGCTGCAAGTGTTTTTTACTAATCATCTCTTAATGAACAGCTACCACATGTAATTTTGCAGTGCCTCAAAGTGACAGCTAACAGATGTCTGTCTGTAAAAAAAAACCAAAACCAACCCTAGAAACAAAATGTAGTTGTTTAGTTTGTTAATCATCAAGATTATCAGCTGATGAAATATCTCATATCAGGCAGAATGAAATATCTTCATTTTTTCTTAATCCTTTTTCATACTTACAAAATTCATATTTAAGCAAATTGATTTCCCAAGTTCTTAGACAGGGTCTGACATTCATAATTAAAAAGAAGAAATCATATGGTGTGTGAAGCACTGCTTTTGAAAATATCCTCTTCCTTGCTTAAAACTATTTGTTTCAAGATATATATTTTCATGTAAAGACAAATTCCTTTTACGGTTGTTTTATGACTGTTTTTATGGAGCTAATTTTTATGAAAGATTGAATATTGGCAGTAAAATTGTCAGGATTTGTGACAGAAACACCCTGACTATATGAAATACACATTTTGTCAGTCATAAAAACCCCTCAATAAAACTTCAGCTAAATTTTTTAACAGCACAGTTCTTGGAGCCACAGATGAATTAATGTCTGCACTTTGTGAAGCAGAAAGAGTATTACTGCTTCATCAATACCAATCATACTTCTAATCATTTTGAAATTTCCTTTCAGTTGAGTTATTTCTTTTTGGTGTTAGTAGTGAAATGTAAACCCAAGGGTCAGGTTGCTTCCAAGAAGAAAGGAAATCTAGGAAAAATACAAGGATATCCAAAATGTTCCTTCAAGAGATTGCTTCTCTCTAATTCCAGAAAAAGAGAAAATGGAGCAGCTTGCAGCCTGATGCACCATGGTGGACCCTGGAGTCTTTCAGGTGCCACAGGCAGAGAAAACTTTACCCAGGCCTTGCATGTTCCCCAGCCAGTGTCTGGCAAGTTCTTCCTCTCTTCCAGATCTGCACAGCCATCTGTGAATGGGACAGACAAATATTTTTTATGCCCTTCACTTTTCACAAATAATTTTTTCTCTCCTTGCTTTAGCACGCTTTTGCCTACACATTCTGTAAGCAGCAGCTTTTTGAAAAAATGCAGTGAATTCAGTCAGCCTAAAACTCATCCCACCTCTACTATCTGGACATCTTGTGTGGCTTGGAGTGTCTGGGTTCAGAGGAAAACGCATTCAGATGGGTTACCTAAGGGATTTACAATATTTACAAGTATATCATAGATACTATAAATACACAGACACCTTTGATTTTTTGATCACTGATGATTTTGAACTAATGCAGGAGCCTCAAGGACTATTAATTTCAATTATCTTGTGTATTGCCACAGGAAACAACACTGCTTCTAATGTTAGCACTCACATAGAAACACACAGATTGTTTAAAAACTGGACAAGGCTTATAAGTGATATCTTTTATAGACCAAACAACAAAATTGGAAAGAAAACAGACAATGTTCTGGACACACAAGTGTCTTTCAAGTCTGAAATAGAAGCAACAAACTTCAAGCAAAATACTTCTGAGTTTTAGAGCTTAAGAAGGAATTTTGGCAATGTTTGCAATAACGGGTAAAGTACTGATAAGGCTGAGAAGTGTATGCTGATGTGTGAGTGTACTCAGCCAGGAAGTGAAACAGCAAAAAATCCGACCTGTGATGACCTGAAAATGATGGTACCTGAAGTAAGTACATTAAAGCATGACAGCAGCAGCAGTTTAAATGAAGACCAAATAAATCTGGTTTTAACTCTTGGCAATTTCTCTCATTCCTGCATGCTTCTGCCTCCTTCCTAGCACCCCCATGGCCATTAAAGTGCAGTCATGTCAGTGAGCACTGATTTCTAACCATGGGTCACTCCTGTACTGAGCACTGGAGTTACAGAAAGCTGTGCAGGTACTTGTGCCCCACATCACTGTCTTGGATACCACAGTGGAGCAAAAACAGAGGATCACAGCCAATTTATAGGACCCAGATGTAGATACAACCTTAAAACAATTTTGTGTTTCTATCTCCATGTCTTATCTTTTGTCATTCTAAGGATATTTTTCTGAGTATGCTTCAAGCTTAACATGTTGTTGGGGACATTAGACACAGTAAGAAACATCTGCCTTAAAATAAACCAGAAACAGCACATCAGCAACTTGATGTGGTGCATAGAGATTAGTGCATTAAGGCGTCCCACCATGGAGAACTTTCTTGACTTTGGTGTGCTTTTGCCTGGATTTATAGGTGAGTTTTATAAAGTACTGTCTCACAATATCTAGACAAGTAGTGTCCTACGTGACCTTTCAAGGTCCTGTCCAACCTAACCTGTTCTGTGGCCCTGTGGGGACAATTCTCCCTGGGGCTCAGCAGGGATGGGTGCCCCAGGCTCAGCTCCTGATGGAAGTTATGCGTGACTGAAACGGAGGGTGAGGAAAGGGGGGCTTGCAATACAGACAGTCACAACAAATCCTGAGAGAGAGAGAGGGGGTGGATTACAGGGGCTTGGAAAAAAGAGGGGGAGAGGCTTTTTACATGGGCACTGATGGACAATAGATTTATGTCAGATAACAGGAAGAAATTCTTTATTGTGGGGGTGGTGAGGCACAGAAACAAGTTTCCCAAATAAGCTGGGGACTGTGTTCCTTAAACATCTGGAACTGTTCAGGTCCAGGTTGGATGGAGTAATGGAAAGTGCCCCTGCCCATGGAAGAGGTGCTGGGACTAGATTAAGGTCCCTTTTCTCCAAACCCATTCTGCAATTCTGTGACTTCTTGTGCCAATGGTGCACTTCAAGGCAGTGGCTTCTGCCCAAAGCTCTGCAATAGGAGGTGGAACAGTGTTGGAGATTGAAAAACAGAGGCTGCTCTGAGTTCCTCAGAGAGATTAACATGCTGCAGTGAGAGCTGAAAAAGATAGTCCTAGATATCAGTGTAGAAAACAAGTCTTAGAAGCAAGTCTCCGTGAAGGCTCCAAAACATTGTTTTAGACAAAATAAAAATATAGTAAGAGTATTGCTTACATTTTTCAACTAGAGCAGATAGGCCATATGCATAGATTATATGTAAATTTTGTCTGAAAAACTAGAATTATAACAGGTTAAGAAGAAATGCTTCAGATTCATGTTTTCAGCTTATTGAGTAATTCGTAAATAAGAATCCGTGTACTGGAGTGAGAGCTCTCTCTTCTTCCTCCACCATCATCATCATCACTACCACCACATGAGGAAGAGGAAGAAGAAAAGAACAGAAGAAGGAAAAAAAACAGGGAGCATCTGGCTCTCAAGACTCTGTACCAGCCTGCAGCCCCTGCCCCTGCTCAGGACTCTGTACCAGGCTGCAGCCTCTGCTCAGGATTCTGTACCAGGCTGAAGCCCCTGCTCAGGACTCTGCACTAGGCTGCAGCTTTGGCCTTCCTGGGCTTTGCACCAAGGGCTGTTTCTGTTTCAAATGGGGACTTCATTTCCGTTTTGGACCCTATGCCAAATGTCTTTAGCACGGACTTTAATGCTTCGGACTCTTTGTCTTTTGAGATAGTTGTGCCTTTACAATAAACAACTTCGTGGCAATTAATAAATGCTCAACTCTTTTAAAAAGAAATGCAAATCCCAACAGAACAGCAGCAGCTCTTGTCTCCCATCAGGAGTGGTGGAGCTCTCTCCTCATGGAGAGCTTTGTGGGAAGGTGGAGGCAATGCTCTGGTGTCTAGAACTTAGGGTTGCAGGTAGTTGTTAACACTCTCCTCTGAGGAGCAAACCTGCCTGGCCCAGTTCCAGACTGTGTTTGTGATGTCTCATTTGTTTAAATTTAATTTGTTTGTATAAACAAACTGCCACTGCTGAAATAAATTTTTTTCCTGTCTCTGTGCCTTTGATTTCTCTTCTAAGTTCATCTGAGTCATTTGATCACATGTTCACCTTCTCTATAATATAAATGAAGACACAGTCATTGCTCAAGCAGGCTCTGATTATCTCCTGAAATTAAAAATCTGTATGTTATTTTTAAATGAAATTAAAATGCTTAATAACTTAAGAGCATTAGAATGGATACTGTCTAGTTGCTTTGAAATAGATCTAATCATACAGAATGACATTAGTCTAGTCTTACAGAAGCACTGATTGCTGTTTTGCTACCATGGTAACTTGTAGCAAATACTAAATTTGTAGAATACTATTTTTTTTTCCTCATTAAAAAATCAGTTGGAAGATTTTTTTTGAGAATTTTCCACAGGTAATTTTAAAAGAGAATATTTAAGAAAAAAAATAGCTTCATTTTTAATCATAATTTCAATTAAACCCTTATTTTACAAAGTGAAAATAAAATGAAGATTAAACAGGTGTAAACCACTTCAATGTGTTTTTATTTTGGCACTAATTGTTTTTCTAATCTGTCTGCTTCCATGAAATATTCATTTATTTGTTAATTTTTTCTGAGAAGCAGGTGAAAAGCCAGTGAAGTCTAAAGTATGGAGTAGAAAAATCCCTTCCCTCTTCCCACATTTAAGGTCAATCAAGGGGACAACAGGGTCTGCAATTGGAATAGGACAAACTTTGTCCGGACAAGGACAGCATTTCATATTTATACAGTAGTATGTTACAGTAAAGTTTTTCTGAAATGCTTTTTAGAAGCCATTCTGTGCATAAAACCACTGGGTTTATATGAAAACATAAATATAGTATTTTCAAATTATCACAGAAGAAACATGCATTCCAATGATCACCTAGCCCAATATTTTTTTTTCTAGAGATTCTCTCACTGAGATGTGAAAAAAAAGAGCCAAAATCAGGAGAGAATTATGTCTATGTTTTTTTAGCACATAGCCATAAAATTTCAGGCTTCATCTTACAAACACTTGAAGAAAAGACACGCACATGTAAGGAAACTGAATATTGGTTAACTTGTCCTGTAAAATCTCTCCTCTGTCAGAAGTACCTTAATTTCCATATAGTGAAAACATCTCTAATTAACTAAACTGATTTCTGATCTCTTTCTTTTTATTCCCTTTTTGCTACCTTGAAAGATTCAAGGCAGGCACCTTGGGAGAGGTGAGCAGAGGTGCCATAGCAGTTCTTTGCATAGCACATTCCTGCAGCGCTCTGTCTTGACCTCTGGCTTCCTGATAAAACAAACGAATTGCACTTTGGGGCTTCCAGAGAACCTGATTTTGTTTGGTTGGTTTTTGTTTGTTTGTTTATTTTTCTAATGGGAAATAATGTCTTTTCACACAATATTGTTTTCTGGCAATAAAACAGCTTTCTCTCTCCTCCTCTCCTCTCCCCTTCCTCCCCTCCCACTCCCAGTCTTGACCAAAGACTTAGGAAACAGACTGGAATCAGAACTGAAGAAAATTATTCCTTGATACTCAAGTTTAAAGATGTAAAGTCTCCCCATTGGACAGTTTCTGTCATCTCATCTAGTACTCCTTTCCTTAGCACATCTTGTTCCAGGCACATCATTATTAACTTTGGTTTGCTCATGTAAATAGTATACCAATAAAAATAACACAACCAAGGACATAGCAATTCACAAAGCAGAACAGTCAATTCAGATAATGTGGATGAAGGCAGTAAGGATTTTAGAGCAGGGGTCATTTTATTGCCTCTGGCACTGCACAAATCTGAACAGAATGGCAGTCTGGGTCATGATGGGTGACAGGAGGTGCATTTGCTCTGTACAAGTATTTACAGTGGGAATAGTAATTATTGTGGTAATAATGTTTACGTGATTTAATGTGTCCGTAAACTAATGCAACTTGTCTTTTTCTAAATAAAATTTTTCCAGGTCTTATGTCTTGGAAAATCTTTATTCCTAAAAAGATTCAGCAGTTTTAGCAGGTTAATTACTTGTGTATTTAGTGCTTAGGACATATTGCTGGCAGCCAAGTCCCCTAAAACATTTGTTGGGTGTAAAGGAGGCAGCTCAATGGCAAAATAGACAAGGGTCTATCTGTGCACATATAACCTATCTTAAAAGAGATGATCAGGCCCCTTTTTCCCCCATTAGCAACTTCTTATTCACAGAGAAAAAGACAAGGACTTCAGGCAATGAGCTGTATTAATTTCTTAAATCAAGCATTACTTTTGCTGAGTGCTCAATGTTCAAATCCTGAATCGATCCCTCACAAGATGACATGTGTGAAAAGCTGCTGAGTGCATGTTTGCACATAATGCTAGAAAGGCAAAAAAACCCCACCAGAGAAATAATTTTCTGAATGAATTTGGATGGTTTACCATAGAATAGGATCTAAAAATTCAATCCAAATTAATGCATAATATGTTATCCCTTCTGGAGGCAGAGACCTTGCTTGGCACAGCTCTTTTTCTAGATTAGTCCTAGTTTATGATCATTTCTAAGTGTGTATTATTTCCCGCATGAGGTACCAACATATTCTGGACTTAGTAAGGATTTATCAGAAAGAAAAATAATGATAATTAATTATTCACTTGGTGCTTCTCAGCAGCCAAAAAAAATATAGATGATAATGAAAAGAATATTTAATTTAGTATATGTTAGCTACAATAACCTTGGGTAAATAGAAAGCATACAAAAAATACTCTTTGTAATGTGATACTAAAATAACTGTTTTAGGCTTTTGTAAAAATAGAACAAAAGAACAATAGAACAAAAGAACAATAGAACAATAATCATTCTTTAATGTTTGACATTGCCTAGATAATCATATAGATTTCCTATACAAATTACAAAGATAGTAACAGTTTAAGCAAACTCAGTTCAAATCCTTACTGTTATTCTCTTTGTGTGCATATATAATTCCCATTGATTGAAATCAAGGTTACTAGTGGGAAAGCAAAGTGCATTCTTGACTGCTGAAAGTCACTTTGCCAGTCACCTCATCTGGGTCATAGTTTTTGATCCCTCATATTCCTTTCCTCACAACTAAAATGTTTGCTTACTGTTAATTCTGTTTTTTCTTTAATATTTTTTCCTTTCCAAAAACTTTCTTTTTGTTGAAAATGCTGTATTTCAATTTAGTCTAATTTAAATCATACAATATTCTCTTTAAACTTAAAAAGTGTGGAAGTGATAAAATACATAATTTTCAGTAGACCATGCCAAACTTTTCGGCATTCTTCTGCAATTTCAGCTTAATTTTCCATTTTAACTTTTTCTTATGTTCAAAAGATCTTTAGAACATGTCTTACTGACAACATGTCTCACAGAACATTCTTGGCGATGCTCAGAGAAACCAGGGGCTCCTCCAGTGGTGCTGTCAGAAGCTATGGAATACATCACAAAACAGGTCCAAACAATGGGTAATAAAGCAAAGAAACAAGTCAAGCAAGGGAACAGAAAAACTGCTTGTAAATCACAGAGCATGCTATGGCTCACCACATTACATGAAAGAACTGATGCTATGGCATTGTGATGCTATCAGTCTCTATTAATTTGCTTGATTTTACATTTCCTGCTGTGTAACCTGCAGGTAAGAACTTTAAAGAACTTTTGTATACGTGGAAGAATTCCTTCACTCTCTTATTGATATTTTCTAATCGTCTCTTAGGTCTGTTTTCTTAGAGACACATTTTCCCTGCTTGTTACCTTGGAGGCACATGAGAATGACATAAGGAATCAGGGAAGATCAATTCCCTGAGCTGCAAGTTGTGTCTTTGTTTAACCTTTTTTTTTACTTGTGTTTATACTCTGCCATTCTACTCAGACAAAATCAAAAGAACATTGACAAGAATTTGAAAGTAGAAGTGGAAAAGAGATAAGAAAGTTTCACTATTCCTGCCTCAAAATTAGGAATTTTCTAATAGACAGGCATTGGCTCATCTCAAGCTTAGAAAATAATGCTGAAAGGAGTGAAATTTACTTGTTGATGTATTGCCAGGGACACCCGTTCCCTTGATGGATGAGATGCAAGCCAAGCAGGCAGCTTTGTAAACTCAAACATGGCTCTGTCCTAAGTGTACTGTGCACCAAAACTGATTGACAAACTTCTCTGCTTGGACTGAAAAACTTCTCTGCTTGGATGCCTCTGCTCTGCCTGCAGTGGTCTGGACTCCAGACATCATGCTACACAAAGTAGGAGATGAAAAACATCAGCAGGAAAAAAGCTGGAGCATTTTTCAGGATTTAGAGATAATTTTGTAACAATACAGACTCTTGAATTTAAATAAGGTCTGATATGCAAGAAACAATTGTTTGTAGAAACGAAATATTCTTCATTAGCATTTTTACAAAGTACCAAAACAGATTGATAGAATTACTGTAAGTCCATTACCTTTAAAGCTGATCAAACAACATTAATTTAATGCAAAGCAATGGAAAATACCAATGTGACCTTCACAACATATTAAACTTGCTAGAATGCAGAGCTGTGGTGTAGTCTACCTTAAACTAAACATAGAGAGTACATTTTTTCTCCCTACATCTCCTCCTCTTTCTTTTTTATTTTCCTTTAGTAAGATAGTGCAATGACGTACCACATATACCAATAAAAGTTGTTTGTAGGATTTGACATTTTGGAAATGTTTATAACAGGTCTTAAAAGGATTTAAATATTTTGAGATAACAGTAAAAACAAGTCTACATTATCAGAGGTAAGCTGGTTGGAATCTCTAAGGGTATTTCCCTCTTGTAATGTTTCCAGTAATAGATTAGTGTCTAAGAAGCTAAGGAATTTAAAGAGGTATTACATGTTTAATTTGCTGCTGTGGGCATGTAACTAATGAATTAAAGTACATAGGGTTGTATCTACTTTGAGCATAATCTTGGTTTTGGGCAAAGACTCTCCTCTGCAAAAACATTTTCTTATCTTAGGATAGTAGAGAAATAGATTTAATTCACATAAATAATTGTTTCTTGACCATAAAAACTGAGAAACTGCATGTCCGTATTCACAAAGTTTCCAGCCTAAACATGTGTTAGGGAAAGACTATAAATTGCAGAAGTTTGTTTTGAGTCATAAAATTTAGTGTCTTAGGCCAAATAAGGTCCTGTACTTAGGGCATGACCTGATTAATGCAAAAACTTTCTCTTAAGTAATGACTGTTTACTCTGAGTTGGCTGGAAAACATGTTTATGATTATCACTTCATTAGTCAGATGAATAAATTGCTTGGTTTTAGATTAAAAATGAGAATAATCATTACTATCAGGGCTAGAAATATTCCCAACACACTCAGTTCATGCCACAAGTTTTTGTGGGGTGAGTACAGAGAAGGGCAATCCAGCCTGAACCTCCTTCTGGCCTTGGCGGCTTGGGAAAAACTTAAACGTACCATTTTCTGTTCCAATAGGTAGGAGTGCCACATCTTGTTTGCCTAAATATGTCTAAAATGAAGAGCTGGTAATTTATTTGAATTCTTATAAGGACAAATCTAATGGTGTGGCATTTTAAAAAACACTCTGTTCTGACCTTTCTTTCTGGTGATGACTTTCTCATACTTTCGTAGGAGTGTACATAGGCATGAACATATGCATTTTAAAAAGTGATGTACAAACAATAAAAAGTATGAAATCTGTCTGACTACATTATGATTGCAGCAGGACGTGTTTTGATGGATTTTATGTATTTCAGATTGGGTGACTTGTCCAATCACCTATGTTTTTTTTATCTCCCTTATTGAAAGGTTGGAACAGTTTTAACCAGAAAATAAAAGTGAAATAGGGCAATTCTCGCCAAAGATGCTGCAAAATAAGTCATCAGCTATGCTAAATTTCTTGAAGCTTTCAAGTTTAACCCGTATTTCCTCAAATGCCATACTTCAGTCTGGAGAACGGGAAATCAGGCTTTGAATCACAATTGCCCAAATTCTGTAATTTTGATTTTAAAAATCCTATGAGATACTTTTGGTCTTGGGTCAGCAAGGAACTATTAACTCCCTAAGGTATTACTTAACAGTAGAGTTGGGAATTTTAATAATTTAATTATTTACTCTTCTTTCTGTTTTACCTCTGGATGACCACTTCTGTGCTGGCTATTCACCTATTCCATTTCAGTCATTCACACCCCTGAAATATTTATCAGATTTGTTATTGATGTATGAACTTAATCGTTAATATGAATTTTATAGCTTAGGTGGGGAGCTGAAAATGTTACTAATCAGTGAAGGGGCAAAATAACGGGGTAAAATAATCACCAATGAATAGCCTTTTTACATAAAAAGTTTTACATGGAACAAATGCAACATTGCATTTTATTACACTCTGCATTTCATGCAGATCTTAGAGACAACTTTGAAAAGAGAGTCTTGCTTTCAGTTGTAGGTATTAATGAAACAGCTTGTTTCTAAGCTGTGCAGACTCCAATGAATGAGAAATTTAACAGAAATTACTGTACAGGTGAAACAAAAATACATATTTAGGAAGAAAATTATCTGATTTTCATGATTTTCATGCTCCCTCATGCCATGATTTTTCTGGCTTCTTTGATGTTGAGCTGAATCTTTGTTTTACCAAAACAAATATGCTGCATTTTGAATTTTTTGTGTTGCTATTGAAAACATACTGCCTTAAAGTTAAAAACAAAGTGATGATGGACTGGCTTGAGAGGGAAATATTCAAGAGTAGAGATATAAGTTAAAGATGGTGTCTGTCTGTTTTTGTGGGTAGGTCTTCTTTATTTATTATTGGTTTTTTTTGTTTTTTTTTTTTTTAATGAGAAGTGGAACACCACGAAATCAGTATCTGCATCTAAATCAATATCTACATCTGTACCTAAGCATGTGATCTTAGTGTTCATTTCATTCTTGAACTGAGTGGAATTAATTGAAATTTCATTCTTGAAGCAGCATAGGCTAAAAAGAGATGTCATAGAACAGTCACCAGTTTCTACAGAGTGAGGCTATTATCCCATGTCTTTTGCTCCTGAGCATGTCACAAATAAAACCCTGTCTTTCTTTTTCTTAACTGACAAGCTTGTTTTAGAACAGGTTATTCAAGAACTCAAAACTCTTAAAATCAATATTTTTTTTACATCCACTTAAAGAACAATCATTTTACAATAACTTATTTACAAGAATGTTCCTTAGAAGTGGATATAGAAGAAGAAATAATTTCTGTTTCCATGAATTTCATAATGAGTTGCAGAATGTATTTTCAGCTTCTACAGTGTGTTTCCAGTTTCACCGTTCAAGTAGAAAAATCAGAAATAATAAATATAGATTCCGAGAAAAATACGAAAATCTGGAAAACGATCTTCTCAAATTCTGTCAAAATATTTGGATTCTTGTTGATTCTAAATATGCCTCTAACCACTTAACTGTTGGCCATACAAGTACTTTGCAAAATTATTACTTTAATTTTCACCTATATTTGATATCATTGTCCACAGACAACCATGCTTAAACCCAGCCTTATTCTTCCTCCAGCTCTGCTGCAACTGTGATTGATAAAGAATTCTCAGAATTATTACTGAAAAACTTCAGAAGTCACTCTTCTGTAGCCTTTTAATCAATCTCTATTTTTAAGCCCAAAGAATGCCTTGAATAAACTTTCATAAGGAAAAAAAAATTTTTTTAATATTAGGAAAAAAAAGCTCAAAAATCTATTCACAACCTCTTTTTGAAGAAATTAAATAAAAATAATTTGTTTTCTGCATGCTAAAATTTATAGCAATTCCAGATGAGGTTAAGTGATGATGGAGGGAGAGAACAAGAAAGTCCTTTGCTTTTCATGTGCAAATAGAACCCAGTGGAGTAGCTGCAGTGAGATTTGTGAGACAACACTGCCTGCGCTGACTGTACCCATCTGCACTCCATTCCCATTTGCTGTATTAACAGGCTCTATTCCCACATTACTCTTTCTCACAGCTGTGGTACCAGGCAGTTCAAATGTGAGCTGCAAAGTTGTGTCGTGCTTATAAATGCATCTTTCCACCTCTTCTCCACAGGCAGCAGTTGTCTGCCTCTAGAAAAGAAAGGATAACAGCAAAGTGTCTCGGGAGCTGGGACAGACAGCAGCTGGGCCAACAATTCAGTACATGATGTGAGAATTTTCAAATATCAAGAACTACTTAAAAGTTTCACCCAAAGTAAGAAAGAACCCTAAATGAAATTGAAAGCAATTTTTGGACAGCTGCTACATTTTACATATTTGATCAGAGATTCTGCCCTGGTGTTACTAATAAAATAATTTCATTATGGATTTCATATTTTTATGTATCAACACAGTAAATATTTTATTGTAGGCTTTATTTAGAAGCAAGTCTGAGCTTTATGACCTTGTATTTTCTGTTGAATCTTTCTTAATCTCATTTCCTGCACTAAGCAGAACCACAGGCATTCTGCCATCACACTTTGTACCACAATGCACTGGAAGAAAAAACACACATACTAGATGTTCGAGGAGACAAACACACCAAAATTTTTATTATTTATTATTTACCTTTTTTTAATTTCTTTACCATCTTTCTATTGCTCAACTATTCAAATCCATTATGAAAAAGTTCATCTGAATGGCAATACCGCATTTTTACTCAGGCTTGCCTTGTTCTGCAGGATAGCAGGTCCTCCTGATGGAATGGTTAATAAAATTGGCTTTGGGGGAAAAAAAAATCATTTTCCTGGAACAAATCTACAGATCTTGAGAAATGATTACAGCCTGGTCGTTCTGTAGGCCCCAGGCAATTTTTGCACTTGTATAATCCCTAGCTTTGAACACTTTTGTTGGGTTTCCAGTGCAAGATGGTGAGTGATAAAAAGCAAACATGATGGACAGCAAACGATATTTTTTTCATTAATCCTCAGATAAGCTTCTATCAAATATCTTAATCTCAGACTGTTGCAAAGATTGAGAGATTCTTTCAACAACACTACAATGGTACCAATTCATGCTGAAAGGAGTGAAGTTCTGAACTTATTTTTTAAATCTAAATTGTTGACACATTTCTTCATCTTCTAAGCATTTTAAATGGAAAAAAAATACATGTAATAGAACAAGAAACCAAGGGCAGAAGGGAACTAAATCTATTCACAGATGGAAGCTTTGACCAATAAAAGTGTAAAAGTGAAGACACCCTACTACGAAGAAAAATATTTTTTTCTGCACTTATGGGGAATTTCAATGAACTTAAAAATCATTTAGGTGCTTATTGTAAGTGAGAATTTGAATGTCATTTCTGATTTTTTGGTAGCATGGTTTGTTGTGTTGTTTTCCACAGTATTTTCTTTAAATGAACACCAGATAAAGGAAGAATCCAGCCCATACAAGAAGAGGCCACAGGGACAGTAAATATTGACGGACCTGGTATAGATTAAATAGGAAAATTTGGTGGCTTTAAGAATTTATATCAAACTTGATTAAAAGTGAGGAATATCAAGCATAACAAATGACAAATGAAGCATCTGCCCTCTTCATCCTCTGAGGTACTGCAACTTCTTGATAACTGAACATCACATTCCTTTCTGAGACAGAAGATTTCCTGGAGTTCGCTGTTCTCATTGTTACTCTTTAGTAAATACATGTTTTGAGACACTAGCTATTATAAGGAGGGTTCA
>PYHW01010724.1:68690-185789 GCA_013186435.1 Turdus rufiventris | reverse complement strand
TCTATCTATCTATCTATCTATCTATCTATCTATCTATCCATCCGTCTGTCTATCTATCTATCTCACAGAAGTCATCAAGGACATTACATGGAGATGATCTTTGTAGACATTTGCATCATGACAGGTTCAAGTTTACATTGAAAACTTAAACAAAAGTACTTTCAAAATGTTGTCTTCTTTCTTTTCTTTTCTTTTCTTTTCTTTTCTTTTCTTTTCTTTTCTTTTCTTTTCTTTTCTTTTCTTTTCTCAAAAAATTTTAATCAATGAGTGACATTCATTTAATATTTATGATATTTAAATACTTAATGGATATTACCCTGTTTATAACAGCTTTTCATGGGTTTTAATACATCTATTTCAAGATTTTTTATCCAGGTAATAAGACTTTAATTGAAATTCACAATTTCTTCCAAATTCTTATTGAAAGTAATAAAGAAAAATAAGTTACTATTTTTTCATTCTTAAATTAAACCACTTTGAAAGCAAAGGACTTCAGTAAAATTACAGACAGGAACATCAACCTCATGGGCCAAGCTTATCCAAAGTTTACAGGTTTTTCATTTTAACCTGTAGACCTCTACAGGTTGGCAAATTTGACAAAGCATTGAGCTTAAATATATAACTCCTAAGTTAATTTAAAAACTGATATAGGAAAAAAGGATACCACGTGGAGAAAATCATAACAGAAAGGTGGTAATGAGATTTTCAGGTTTTGATCATCATAGATTCATGGAGAGACAAGAGTCTTTAAGAGCTGTGACAGTAGCAAGACTGTAATAACCATGGAATAAAATACAGTGGTGGTTATTTGGCCTTAATAGGATTCTACTTTTGTGAAACATGCTGGGAGATTTAGAATAGGCTACAAGGAGAGACAGAATGACACAAATTGGATTTAGCTACTAGTTTCATATGAATTTATGGGAACAATAAAGCAGGTGAAGTCACATTTGACAGTTTTAGGGGATTGAAACAAGGGAGTTCCAAGGCAAAAGCTATATAAAACATACAGTTGGAAGGACAAAGTTCACAAAACAACAGCAGAAAAATGTGCACTTTCCAAAAGGAAATTGCAGCATTTAATATTGCATTTTTCTTAAAGGCATTTACAGATTTCTTTTCTTACACCACAGGTCAGTAGTATTAACATTTTTTGTAAATAATTGACCACGAAACTCTGTCAATTTTTTTGAGCACTACTTTATCACTCACTGTTGTTAGTTGATATTTTATAATACTGATAAAATGAGACATCATGCCATTGGCATGTGTTTACTATTTTGCTTATAATAATCATCATAATATTATTAGGAATTTTGTTATGCAGAGTAAATAAAGAAGAAAAAAAAACACAAAGAAACCAGTAGTTATTTCTTAATCATATATTTCTTTATAAAACAGATTGATAAATTTGACTGCTATTTATCACAAAGCATCCAACAAAATGCTTAATGGACCATGTGAAAGAGTGGTAAGTAGGTTATAAATAGTGATACAGACAAGAAGCAAAAGGTGTGAGGAAGTCTAAGATTTTACCCAAGATTACGTTTTTCTAAAGTGAATATTGACTTATGAAATCTTTGTGAAATATTAGTATTAAATACAGCATTTTTTATAATAAATGTTGAATACTAAAAATAAAGTAGAAGAGATTAAAAATTGTGGAAGATTATGCACAAAGCAGCTTTTGCTGCAGACTAAAGCTTCCTCCTTTTACTCTGCTGTATTCTTTGAAACCTGCAGCAATTACTGAGTGGACTGAGCAGCAACATAACAGCAACCATACAAAATGCAGAATCCACATTTTTACCAACATTTCTGTATGAAAGTCCTTCTGACCAGCTTATGGCAAAAATGATGCAGGAAAGCTTATTTAAAAGAAGTAGAGAAGGGTAGAGGAGAAAACAGATATAAAAAAGCTGTTGGTTGAAATATTAGGACATGAGCTTAAATGACAATGTGCTGATTAACATGTGTGGGATTACATCAGCACAGGGATCTTACACTTTATATAAATGTTCAAAGAAAAGAAAATATGCTATGGGGCATTCTAACACTCCAGTTCTAACTTTTAACTCAGTATAACTTATAAATTTTGTTCTTTAACTGTGGCTAGAGGAAATGAATATACATGTGTCTGTGCATGTGAAAAGAGATATGAAAGAGATATCTTTTGATATTGAGTAGGCGGATATGGGTATCTTATAATTATGAAATCCATTCACACCAGACAGGTCAAAGCGTTTCTATAACTCTCTTTCTCCTGTCTTATATTTGTACTGTTTGTGGTAATGATTTGATACATTTTCAAGTCCTGACAGTAATAGCAAATGTCCAATAAAAAGTTCATTACAGATCTAAAATGATATTCTTTTGAGTATTTTAAGGTGGGTAAAGTCTACTTCTTCCAAATTGTCTCATTACAACTGCCACAAAACCTTCCCTAACCCTGCTGCATTTGAACAATTGTATTAATGATGAGAAGCATGAAATCTGGTAGCTTTGGACACCTTTTGACTTGACTGAAGATTGTTAAATAATTCATTCCTGGCTGTCCTCATTTGTTTCCTACTTTTAAGTTACACATGGGATTTAACTGGGGGTTGTAGCTATTTCATGCTTAATGACAAGTTTCTCAGTAGGAAGATTTTTGCAGGCTCTTGCAGCTTTACCACAGGTACACATCTGGGTGATTAGCTGAAGAAATGCATGATTGAGCCAAGACATTTGCATGAGTAGGTAGGAACCCATGAGGCAAATTAAACAGCTCCATTAGCTATAGCCATTTAAAAAAATACATATCACATATCATTGTGTGCAAGGATTCTGAGGTAGTCATGTGGAAGGCAAAGATTAGGGGTGTTAAGCAGTGCAGGCTGTTTGTGGATTAGCTGGCAAGTGGACCCTAAAACCTGCAGCTCTGGGCTAGGCCGAGACAAAGGAAACCCTGGAGGCTACACAAGGGCCATGCATGGTGTGTTTGACAGACTTGCTATTTATTACTTGTAATTTCATGAGCACAGGATTGTCTCTGCTCTTACTGTCTTTCCTGTCAGTCAGATGTGATACATTGGCTCTGCTCAGGCAGATATTCAGAAGAGCAGCAGAGTCATTGCAATGCTGAGCACTGCAAGGTTTCTGATGTAGCAGCTCAACTCCTTCAGTAGGATAAAGAAAGTTTCCAATGTTCTGGTACACTGAATAGATAAACATGTATTAGACAGGGATTCATCAAAGGCAGAAAATATGCATCAAAGAGAAGCACGCCTGAAAATCTGCTTTATTATACTTGAAAAGCTGAACCTAGCAGGAAATATTTTGGTGAAGAATAGGCAAGAAATTGCAAAAAACCCTCTTTTCCCCAAACCTAAACTCCCAGGTTTTTTTTCTTGTTTTCCATCCTTGGAAAAGAAAATAATGAATTATTTTTTGATAAAATCTTCTGTAATCTATTCTTTGTGCCTGGAAATCAAAATTATATTCACTATATTGATTAAAATACTATTATATAATTATGAAGTAGGTGTACTTTTAAAGGCAGTGATTCTTTGGTGTAGAAAAAATTTGAAAGTCTAAATTAAAAGGAATTTTATAAGCCCATGACTAGAGCTAAAATTTTCAATTTACAGCCAATCAAGACTCAATCCGATTTTTAGCATATATGTAATTCTCCCATTTGAAAAGTGACTTCCATGGCTGAAGTTAGAAATTTTTTTTCTCTACACTAAATTGGCACAATATGAATAATGTAATTTATGAACCTGTATGCTTAAACACATGCATCTGCACTTGTGTGCAAACTTAGATCACATATTCCATGCACTTTTCTTGCTGGTGAGTAATGTGCTTTACAGCTGAGTGGATCCATATTTAAGGCTGAAGAAATCTTCTTCTCCTTTTTAAGTAAGTGGTTGTGAAGCAGGGCTCAAAATTTTGTCTCCTTAGGAGGAGCAGCTCTGGAAGCCAGAATCTGGACTCAACAAGAAACTTCAGGGTCAAATGGGCTTAAGAGCATGTAAATGAAAGCATGAGTAAAACCTGAGATTTGTATTCCATGTCCTTAAAGGGGACTTTGAATACTTCTTAGATTTAACAATCAAAGCTGACTGAAATAACTGTGATATACAGAAAATTTGCCCAATACAAGGGAAGAGGGCAACGCAGATATTTTTTAATCCAACTCCAGTCAGCAAATAGTCTAAGCAGATGCATAAACGTGCGTGGGATTTCCAAGAACAAAAGGATCCTTTTCCCACAGCTCTGTTTATAATTCAAGCAGGGTGTTAATAAACTGAAGAGGGCTCAGAGAAAAGCTGTGACTAAAGGACTGTATAACTTGCCTCTATTCTAAAAGAAGGAAGGATGTTTATCTTACCAAAGAGAAGGTTAAAGGGTATGA
Source organism: Turdus rufiventris (assembly GCA_013186435.1). Taxonomy (NCBI): domain Eukaryota; kingdom Metazoa; phylum Chordata; class Aves; order Passeriformes; family Turdidae; genus Turdus; species Turdus rufiventris. Next base: position 181,390 of record PYHW01010724.1, on the reverse strand, counting down.
TTTACATGGGGTATGTTTCTATGTAGAAGAAGAAAATTGATAATAGATGGATCTTCAATCTACTTTACACAGAGATGAGATTGAGAATGATGTCTGGCAAATGAACACAAGAATGCTAATACAGTTATTAGTGAACATAGTTAACCACGTGAAAAACTTCTGGAGAATTTTGGTCAGGTCCATTCCAGCAGCAATAGAGACAGGGTATTTTTCTCAAGTATGTACTTTATACTTGTGGAAAGTGGGAGTGGGAAGTGTTTTGAGAAAACGTGAGACCTGATGTGCAAAATTTCAAACTGGAATCAGTGTGGTCTCTACCAGATTTTTAATCTATGGCTTCTTGTTGTGTATCACTGTGCTTGTTTTGCCATTGCCTTTAGTGAGTTGAGATCTTCATTCTAGATTATCTGTGTTATTTTTTTCTATATTGTGTCTCCTGTAGACTTGGGATTCTGAAATTTGTACACAGATTTGTTCCTGAGAGATGAGCCACAGGAAAAAGAAATAAAATACAAGTAACTGCATAAGGGTGACTTTATTATTATAGAGCCAAGTGATCATGAAATAGAACAGCAGAGCTTTTTTATTAGATGATATTTTAAAGTGCAAGCTCACACGCAGGAAGTCTTAGGTGCTAAGATTAACATGAACTTCTACTAGAAGTAACAGAATAGAAACATCCCATGAACCAGTCTTGTCTGGAGTGAATTAATTATTGGTCAGCTGTGCTCAAATCCTTGGTGAACTAATAAAATAATTTTTGAAGTTTCCTGGAAAATAATCTTTTCTATTCAGCAAACATTGGACAATAATAAGTTAATCTAGCAAGCCCCTTCTATCTTTGATTCCTCACACTGTAAGCCATTTCCAGGCTGCAATTCCTAACACTGTCATCAGTATTTTTTACCTAAGTTTAATACTACACCATGTATCTTTAGCAAAATTGAAGCTGAAATGAGGATGAATTATGCAGAAGTAAATCCTGTAGCTCTTCTATCTTCCTTTCCAGGCCAAAGATGTCCTCATGACTTCCACGTGTAACTGAGGAATCTGTAATTAGAAAATGTTGTCTTTTTATTATTTTTATTTTTGTCTTTTAAAAAAAAATATCTTTGTGAAACTCAGGAGTGTATCATACATTCACAAGCTCATTTTTAAAATTAAATTTCATCAAGATGTTAAGATGTGACTTTTGAATCCTCAGGAATCTGTTTCCCACCTTATTCATACTAAGAAGTTAAGGTAATCATAAACTTTCAACTGCAGTATAGAAATTGTGTTTTCTAAACTTTGTTTAAAGAATGAGCACCTAAAGTGTGCATGACTGTGTGCTCACAGGTGCACATACATGTGTGTGTTTATGCACACAAACACACAGAAGGATGCTGGCACTTGGGATCTGCAGTATTAATTACTTGTGAAAGTAAATATGGATTGGGTTTTCTTTTATTAGATGTAACAGATGCTGGGATGAAAGGTGGATGCTCCTTGAAAGAGTTTATCCTTGTCATAAATTGTCAAAAAGGTGGTTGTAGATGGAATTAGTCTTTTCTGTACTAGAACACAAACAAACCTCTGGTCTGGAAGATGTACTTGCCAGAAGATCTCACTTCAGCTGGAGAATTTGCAGCTCAGAAATCAACACATTTTAATTTTTAATACTGAGACAGCAAGAATGACCATAATAAAAGAAATTGGTAATGTCACTGACACCCTAAACTGTTATAATTATACCTTTATGGCTCTGCAAGTTGGATTCTTTTTTCCCAAACTTAATTATAACTGATCAAAATTAAAGCAACAGTCAGTGTTATATGTCCTTATTCAGTTGTGGTTAATGCTTAACAGCCTCAGAGGGAGATACAACTTCAAGTTACTGCCAGGTCATACCTGAGCCAGTTGCAAAAGATGTGATTGGTTATCTTTGGTATATTTAGCTCCTAAAATCGTTTGGAGACGCTTTTTTCCATAATACGATCTGTAGGTTAACTCGCTATCTAGCCTATATTATTTTCTGTACAAATTCATATAATATTGAATCTTGTTGTGCAGGTAGATGTGCAAATAAAAAGTTTCAAGAAATTCAAGTGTATCCCAAAGCTCTGCAGCAAAAGTGAACAGAGTTGAAATCAAGCAATTTCTAATTTTTAGCTAACATTTGCTGAAATATCTTTCACTGTTTGACCATCTCCAGTCAACAGGAGCCAATATGTTCATGTTGTCTGTAGAATGCACAGATGCACTAATCAGATCTTTCCTTGCTCTGCAATTCCTCTTTTTGCTTAGTCTAGCTGGGGTCTCTGTCAATACAGCTGATTGCTATGGTTACAGACTGCCTGCTGTATGTTAGGCCTGAATAGGATGTAGAAGAAAATATTTTATTCCAGATAGGTAAATATTAGTCTGTTCTTATTGGAATATTATATACATTTATTTAAACTTTCATTGAAAGTATTTTTTATTTTTTTGCATGAGCCACTTCACTGAGAATTTAACATTTAATGACTTTTAAACAAACAGCAAGACTTTGAAAATAGGGAATATCTAAGTTTCTCTTTGTTCTCTTTCATGACCTGTGAAGAACTGTATACAGCCAGAAAAATATAGAAGAATATGTGATTTTGACCATTTTCCTTCAGGCTTAAGTTGTTCCTTCATATTTTGAAAGTGGGAATGTGGCTGATTGGAATAGAGGAGCTGATTGATATCCATGTGTGCAGCATGGACACTGTGTGGAGGAGCTGGCAGTGAGAATGAAAGAAAACACCCCAGCTTCACATTCCTTGAAAAATCAAGACCACAATGGTCCATGATATAGCCTTACCAAATATATTTATTGCTTTAAACTACCCTACTTATTTCTACATACTTGCATTCCTACATGTAAATTTTTTAACAAGGAAATTTATTTCACATCCAGAGGTGGGGAAAAAAAAAAGTTAAAACAAAGAGTAGAAGGGTATTTAAAATAAACTACTTCAGTCCTGTCAACTTCCCCAAGTCACTCATTATAAGGGAATCACAGGAAACCTGTCCTCTTGTCCACTGAGCAACACATTTTTATAGGTACAAAATGAGAACTATGAAGATAGTTAATAAAACATTTGAGAACTTTTTTATCAGGTCAACCCTGGCCACAGGGATGAACAATAAAGTCTGAAAAAATATTCACATTTATCTTCAAATACACTGTGCTAGCTCATTTACAAACTCTCCTGACTGATGTACAGCTCAAGTGACTTTCAAGTGAAAAATAGGCACAGAACTTTTTGTGCTTGCAAATTCTATAACTGCATTTTTACACTGGGAAACATTTTTTAAGATTTAACTCCATTTCATAAACAAGGGGGAATTCTTAAAAATCCTGGGATTCTTTTTACTCAGGTTTTGTAGACATGCTTTTGACACTGATGGGTTCACAGGATTATATTGTTTTGTCATGTAACAGTGATAAGTTATGCCACATATAAAGGAAGCTGTAAATCTGGGGAGTTTTAAATTCAATTTTTAATCTTGCATTTGGGTGGATGTGTATTTAATTTTTTGGAAGAATACTGCAACTTAAGTTGCAAATAGAGAGTAAGGTGAGCAGTAATGAGAAATATAGCTCAGTTAAATCATCATGGTATTCTTAATCATATCTAACACCTTTCAACTGTTGTACAGTGATACACACCTCTAGACCTATATACTTCCCAAAACAGATGTCATTAAACTCTTTCAGCTTTACTAAATTTCATGTATTTGCACATTATGTCAACATCTTCAGCATAAGACTTAAATAAACATCAATTTCTTTAATTCTGAAATTTTATTTGAATTGCTTATTTGTCTTTTCATTTCACTTAATTTGGTCGACCAAATCAAACAGCATTCCGAAATCCACTAGGTTGTAAAACACTTCGTAATTTTATGGGCCTTAACCAAAATTTAAGATTTATACCTACACGGGTTTTGCCCTGGTCAGTTAAAAATTCTAACCCTTCTGATGTGAGGCTAAGCAAAGAACATGCACTGTGCTTTTCTTTTTACAAGTGTATCTTCAGGGGTCAACAAAAAGGAAGAGGACTGTAAGGACATTCCCAGAATATCAACTGCTATAAATTAAGTCTGTATAACTAGACTACTGTATTCAGGCCATACTTATTTATGTTGCATGATTTTAAAGTAAAATCAGATTATTTCATCTTACTAGAATTTAATAGCTTTTATTACATTAGCAGGAATTGCATGTTTCATTGAAACTTTATTTGCTTCATTGAAACTTTATTCAGTTTCAAATGAAACCACGGCTTTAAGATTCCTGGGAATTTTATAGGAAGGATATTGCCATCCTTAAAGAAAAATTATAATTTTATTTTAAATACAAAATTCAGAAGACTTCATCTTTACACTCTCAGTATTGCATGGTATCACCACACATCCACTTTCATCAGCAGATGCAATGGTCTTTATGAAGCATTTCAAATATGCTACCAGCCTCTGCTGCAGAAGTTATTTAAAATTATTTTCAAAAGAGTGCTAGAAAAGAAAAAAAAAACAAAAAAAACCCAAACAAACAAACAAAAAATCCCCACCAAATAACAAAACACAGAAACTGGAGCCAACAGCTAAATAATGGGTTTTAAATAGTATTGGGAGAAAGACAGTATAGCAACTGTTTCTGGACAGAATTCATAATCTGTTTTATTCTGTGCTGAATTTCATAAATTACCTTTCTAATCATGCTCAAATGTGCTATAAGCTCATTTAAGAACATAACATGCCTAAACAGCAGTGTTATGGCACCTTGCAAGTTAAAGCTAGAGACATGCTGAATGACATTCTCTACAATTCCTTCTCTCTAAAAGATGTACAAAAGTCTGAATGCACACAAATTTTGATAGAAAGGATGCACAATGCACAGACTTTTTTCTATCCTGTCACCAGGGATGCCAGATATATCAAACAGTGATGATAAAGGATTATAAACCTTTGAATCCTGTGGCAAGCTGGCCTGTGGTGTGTTCTGTATGTCACAGCATTTAAAGCAGTGGGAAGCAGAGGGCTACAGCTGCTGTTGTAGATGCTGCAATCTTCTCCTACAAGTAGACTATATCTGTGTCATCTTTCGGGGGGGATAAATGCCTATGACATCATTGGATAGGTTGAACAGAAAATCTGGAGCCCCAGCCCAAAGTGGGGATAGGTTCAGGTTAGATTAAATGGCTCAGGGATGTGTCCAATGAAGTTATGAGTCTTCTAAATTGAAGAGATCAACCTGTTTCAGTGTTTCACTATCTGTATTATGTGCCTTTTTTATTACATCTTATTGGAATTTCTCCTGCTGCAATTTTTGTTCATTATTTCTCTTCTTTTTGTTCCCTTTGTCCTCTTTTGTCCAAAAATACAGGCTCCATCTCTACAATCAGCTTGCTGGGAACAAAAAGCAGCAATTAATTTCTTTCCATTGCTCTTCTCTACTACAAGTGTATCTGTGTTTTCTCTCTATGTATTACATAGTCACAAATGCAGCTTCAGGGAATGCCTGAGTAAAAGCCCTTCCTCTGTGCAGGCAGGGGAATGTCCAGTGTGAGTCTAGCTGCTTCTATCTCCTCCTTCTGTCCTGATGGAAATGATCATGGTATCACAATATATCTCATGAGACAGCCCTCTTTTTATTAGGGTGAAATTAGGTTTTGTACCCACAAAGGGTTCAGGCCACCTGTAGAACTGGAATGGCAGGCTTAGCCTAGCTAATCCTGGCTGTCTCAGAATGGACTCATAAACCTAATTATCAATAAAATTAAACTTGGAATTGCTCTTAGCCTAAGCTCAGTCAAAAAGTGAATTTAAAAGGTGAATTTTGGGCTTTTCAGTTTATATGTAAAGAAAAGGTTATCTCCAGGTCGGGAAATGCTCTGTTATGTTTATTAAAAGCAGAGGTGGCAATCCAGATAAGGTGTCTGTAGAGACACAGGATGTGAACACAGACATACACACTGCTCAGGAGATAAATTTCCTCTAACAGTTTGTCTTCTGCACAAGATCCTGATGAAAAATAGATGCTTTTACCTACACTTAAGTGTATAAAGCTAAGGAATCTGTATCCAGGCTTATTTTCAAAAAGAATGATTCCTTTGGGGAAAAATTTTGTGTTGAGCAGGCAAGAACAACCAATTGAAGTCTTCAGAGGTTAAAACTGCCTGGGCAATACCATTTTTGGAACAACTACTGTAGTTTTTTAAAAAATATGTCATTCCAGGCACAAAAAATAATTGGACATTATATTTTGCAAATGATTCATGAAAAAACCTGCATATAGTAGTAAGAGGTAGTCAGAATCTGCATCTGAAAGGAGATGTTTAAAAACGGTTTTATAGGAAGGAGGAGGAGAGGAGTGTGATGAAACTCTGCACAATTATTTGTTGCGAAGATATCATACATATTCTCCTAACTTTTTCTGATGCCAATTCAGTCTGAATACAAGTAGCATTGCTGGCACTAACATGTGGCAAGCTCTGAGAGGGTTTACATGATTGCCACACCAATTATTAATAATCTTTTAGGCAAAGAACAAAAAGCATGAATTTTTTATTCAATTATGTATTTTTCCCTTTCTGAATAGTTAAATGAATAGTTCTTTCAAAAGGATTATTTTCCAGCATTGAACAATAAGGCCATGTCTTCTCCAAGATGTCACATTGATCCAGTTTGCTCTCTCTAATTGCTTTGATTTAATGTTATTGAACTGAAAACTCTTACTACCACTGTAATGCAGTAAGTCTTAAGGTGGATTCCTTTGAAATTGGTACAACCACATGTGTTGTTTTTTTTATTTCAAATTCAGTTACCATTATATCTTTTCTTATTATCATATATATCATATACATCCTACCACAAACAATTAACTAGCAGACCAGAGAGACTCCTACTGACAATAAAAAAATCCACAAACTTCAGTAGTCCTTTCCAAGTGTCCATTAGCTTGGCAGCATTGTATTTATCACATAGAATACTGAAAACATAAAGCTGATTGTACCCTGCATGAAGTGTTATGAGGCCACAGAAAGCATATTGAGCACATACTCTGACACATAAAGAAGGAAGTACTCTGCCAGTGTGATCCTCTTCCCATGCCCTGGACATTAATCATGACACAGGTCATCACTATGGGAGAATTCTAGGGAAGTCTGTTCAAACACTGATTTTTGCGTTCCAGATAGCTATACAGGATCAGATTATTGTCATCCTCTGTCTGCTTTCTGGAATAAGAAAGGAAATATTTTTGCCTTGTAGACAAGGGCACCAGTAGTGCTGTGAGACCATCAATCATTTTCGAAGCTCCAGTTGTCTCTGCTTCCATGCATTTTGGAGCCTTTTACTGGGCTGATGGCCAAGAGAAAGGAGACATTTAACTTCACCCTAAGGACTTTAAAGTGTCAGTGATGTGTACTTTGAAAGAGTGGAAGTGGTGTTGGGATATGGAAGTGGTGTTGCCATATGCCAAGACACATTATTATGTGCTCCATGTGTTGTCTGCTTCATTTCACCCAACATCTGTGAAACGTAAAGAGGAATCCTGGAGGATATGTCTGCTAAGTGGACATGAAGGACTTGGAAGATTAGAGCTGTCTAGAACAATGCACTTCAAAACCTTCTACACAATCACTGCAGTGTTTCTCTGGAAGTTCCAGGGGAGAGTAGATCTGGGTAATTAATAGGTGGCAACCAAGAAAATGTTAAGGAGAACAGGCACTTCCTGGTAAAAGGTCTTGATGGCTTGTCTTTCTGCATGCCCAAATGAATGTTCTGAAGGAACAGAAATTATGGAAAGAGCTCTTTCTCCATAAAAACAATAAAAAAGGTAAAACGTGAGAGTAGGGTAACTGTGTTGGGATAATCTTTAAATGTTCATGATGCTGGTGTGATTTTACCCCAGCTGACAGCCAAATTCCACAGAGCCACTCACTTACTCCTGTCCCCCAAAGGACAGGGTAGACAACTGAAAGAATAAAAGTGAGAAAACTCATGGACTACGATAAAGGCAGTTTAGTAGGGAAGATAAAAACTGCACACAAACAAAACAAAATAAGGAATTCATTCACCACTCTCCATTGTCAGGCAGCTGTTCACCCTTCTCCAGGACAGCAGGGCCCCATCACGTGCAGTTGTGACTTGGGAAGACCAATGCCATCAGTCCAAATGTTCCCATTCTCCTTCTCCCCACAGCTCTATACACAGACCATGACACCATTTGGTGTGGGACATCTATCTTTGGTCAGGTGGGGTCAGCTGTCCCAGTTGTGACACCTCTCAGACTCTTGTGCACCTCCAGCCTCCTCTCTGGTGGGGTGGGGTGAGAGGCAGAAAAGGCCTTGGCTCTGGATAAACCCTACTCAAAATAACAAAAACATTTTACATCATCAAGATTGTTTCCAGCTCAGATCCAAAACACAGCACCACATCATCTACTGTAAAGAAAATTAACTCCATCCCAGTCAAAACCAACACAAATGCCTGTGAAAAATATGCTTCCTTTCTGTGTAAACAAATATTTTGGGAATGTCTGAGACATGATTTAACTGAAAATTGCCACTAGTATTAGTATTTGTATTCTTAGCATTTTGTGGGAGTTCAGCATGTTTGCATAAAGTGCAAAATGTTGGGAAATAAAGACAATACTTTCTCTTGCTTCAGGCTAGATTTTTCACTGTAGTGGGAGATACTAAGAATATAAATTTAAAAGCATGCCACATATAGCAAAAAGCATGTTAAACTCTATGCCTTCAGTGTAACTGAAAGACTCCTGCAGATGAATTCTCAAATACATTCATTCTCCTGGTAAACATGAACTAGTCTCCACAAAACTCTATAAATAGAAATATTATGAGATAGTAAATATTTATAAACTTAAGGATATTCTCTCCTGAGGGTATGGAGGTTTCTGTAGGACATGTATTGGAAAGCTAAATTGCAGCCAAAACTAGGGCTATTCTACCGCAAAAATTTTGTTATTTTACTAAAGTAGCCATCAATGAGGTTGTTTCTGACCTCTTTGCTCATATGTTGCATACAGTTATGATGTGATTTAGAATTCTTTTGGCTAGGCACTATCTCTGCTTGCTTGCTTTCTTTTAAATGGTGAGCATATCCCAGTCTTTCTTGAATCATCTGGACACTGCTTACCAACAACATTAGTTTCCTAGAAAAGTTTGTCTTTACTATCCATTCTGCTACTTTTCATCTGCAGAAGGAAGAGGAGCTGGGAATTAAGAGGAACATACCCATTGCCATTCTGTAGTCTGGCTGTGCTGACACAGGTTACCTGTTTGGGGCGGTGTGTGCACTGTGAGGCCCCAAAATGCTCATCCATGTGCTGCAGACTGGGATTTACTGTGCATATTTCACATGATTACTCTGTGACCAGTCTTTGTGATCATTCCATGAGCAAGGCACATGCTGTGGAAGAGGCTTTGATGGCAAGTGAAAGCCCTTGCTGCAGTGGAGAGGCCCCAGTCTCAGCACAAGATCAGATATTTTACTATTCTACCAGAGGATTTCAAACAAGCTGTAGGATTTCTCTCCTTTCACTGTAGGTAATAATACACAAGTGACACAAGGCTCAATGCAGCAGTAGTGTCTTTCAGATAAGCACACGAGCATTAGCTAGTTAAATAAACACACTAAACAGCCATATTTTGCTTCAACAAAGTATATTGAACAACATTGCCCTTTAGGGGATATATAAAGTAGAACTAAGCTACTAAAAATGTAAATTTATTCCTCAGCATATTGCCGTTCAAACTGGGAATATTCAGATGTCTCTGAGGCATTTCTGGATAATTTTATCAGTTTATGGACACAATACTTCAGGGCCAGATAATAATGTTAGTTCCTTAAAATGAAATCAAAGGAAAGCAATTTTTTCCTATTTGACAGTTCTGGAGGTCCCAAAGTCCTCTTCTGTTTGTCATCTTAATTCAAATTATCTCATCCTGTTCAAATTAATATATAGTGTCAGAATACAGGGAAATATAAACCAAAGTTAAGTAATTCATAGCATCATTTCCAGTATGTTATTATCATATTTTTGTATCATATGCATTCTATAAAATCTAGGACCAGTTTAACAGATCTCTGCCCAGCAAAGTGAGAGAAATTTTGAACACAATGAGAATGTTGCAAATAGCACTACAACCAAACCCAGAATTTGGTATTTCATGGCTGAAATTCATTCATTTATTCATTCCCTCATACATTCATTCATTGCAAGTGTTCTCACTGACTTCCTTGGAAGCAGCTGTGCATGTTATAAAGAGGAAAAGTAATAAGGATGAAGGAACATGTAACATAGTTTCAATTTTATATTCTCCATGTAATGTATTGCTGTTTTTTTAAATTAATGTATGATTTCTAGACCATTATGTCTTGATAGCTACTGTAATCTCAAAAATAAGACCACCAGGAAAATCAGTTCCTCTCATGTTCTGGATGTCAGGCTGGAATTACTTACAAAGAAGTAAATTMRKTTRTGGTTCCAMAGAATTTTAAATATTATCTTTTRGATAATATTAAGGYATCCAGAGAAAAGAATTGTGTTCCTGACAGACAAGAAGAGAAAAATGTGCCAGTAGTACCTTTTGCCACTCCCCACAGAKATTTAWWKSGAAGAGGGCACACTGGCGAAATGTAACTAGATTATTTTAGGATGACAGTTAAAAGTTTTATTTTCTTCATACTTTTGGAMCCTGCTTTCTGCATTAATAATTAATGTAATGTCAATAATTATGAGATAGAATASTAAMGATCCCTYATATGCTTGTAGGACACTCTTAAGTTTTGGTACTCAAAAGAGTACAAAAGARATTTTTCAAATTTTGAGTTTGTTTAGTCGGTGTTATTTGATATAAAAACGAAAGAAAAAAAAATATACCARCTTTGTCTCTGACATTGACATGAAATTATGTCCRCRGTGTTTCATKCTCAATTTTTTTACAAACTTCTTTCCCTCTAAACTGCAAAACTTTAATAAATTGAATAAGTATGATGGAGAATGAGAAGATTAATTGCCTAAATCCAAGGATGAAACTTGCAAGTAATATAAAAGTGGTTATGAATTTAAGAAATAATTATGTATGTTAGAAATACTGCCTATAATTGGAGGAAAAAAATCACAACAAACCCAAACAAAGCAACAAAAACAACAGTAAGTTAGATGTATTCAGGGAGATTAATGGATGTATTATTTCATGGGAAATAAAAATGTCTGTAATTTTTTATCAAAAGTTACGAAAAGACAGAAAAACATGTTCTTTTGGTATAAAAATATATGTTTAGCAACAGACCAATTTTACTAGTGATATAGACAGACAGGCAAACAAAAATATTTGTGGTTGCATTTCCTTACAGGTATGAGTTTCTCCAGAAAGTCTGTTTCTTTCATTTATTATAATCACCCTATACTGAGAAACAGGGACAGACTACTTACAACTCTCTGTTGAAAGTTTTCTTTCTTTGGTAAACTCTGTCAGTAGAACATAAAAGTCACTAAAATCTGCCAGTTGTTAATGATTTTAAGGGATTATTTTCTATTATTTAGGTGTTATTTATTGTTTAAATTGTAAAACAACAACAGAAATCCTTCTTTACATCGCCAAACTATTGAAATCTAGACACAATTTAGCCTTTGGTCTAGTTTCGCAGCATGAATTTCACCATTCTTCTAGGATTTTTTAAAAATATGCAACTCATATCCATAATGTCTCTCCTGACATCAATACCTGAATGTTTCTCAATAGCCCATTATGATGCAGTCATCAAGTTGGCAGAGTGATACTGTTCTTTGTTCTGGAATCCACATTTCAAAGATTATGTTAACAAATTGGAATGCAGCAAGCAAATGACCTACAAGAATGCTCAAGGTCTGGAAAGTCTGCTATAAAATACAGAAACTCTGCATCTGTTTAATTTATCTAAGATATTAAGAGCTGTCTTGATCCTATTCTACAGGAAAATATTTTAGATAGTAGATTAATTTTTAATCTAGAAGAAAAGAAAGTACTAAAGGATCTCCAGAAGTTGAAAGCTGATATATGACACATGCAGTCTGGAAACAAAGTGAAAATATATAACAAAGAAATAATTTAAATATGTGAAAAACATAGTAATTTCATGACTATAAGGCACACCCTTTTGACTAAAATTTCAGTCTGAACACAGAAGTGCACCTTATAGTCCAGTGCGCCTTATCTAATGTACAAAGTTGCGAAATTTRCCAACTCCTGGAGGTGCGCCTYATAGTCCAGTGCACCTTATAGTCATGAAATTACTGTACTTTGAGATCTTGTATATAATCCAACAGTTGAATTTTACATTTTTGACATCTTTTCTTTTTTAATGATGACCTACAGTTATAAGAATGCTCAAGTTTTATAATTAACAAGTGATTTTTTTTTTCACTGACAGGAAGAAAATACATGTTCAAAATTTCTGTTTTTTCCACCCGACACACATGTAGCAAATGTGTATTGAACAACCTGATTTGTTCACATGGTTCTCACGTTCCACAGTAAGACTCTTGTGACTCAATATTTGGAATTTACCCTAATCAAGAAAATTTTGCTGCCTACACACTTGACTTAAATATTGTTTCCTAACTTGGAGTCTAGGGTTTGCATTTCTGGTACCAAACCACACTGCTCAGAAGTCATTCCCAAAGCAACCTGCATATTTGGCATAACCCTTTTTATGTCCCCATGGGAATTTCTGCACCTTATATCCAGCCTGTGACAGACTGGTAGCTTTAGCAATATTCTTCTCATAGCTGAGGTATTTTGACCTGAACCTCAAAAAGAAGAGGGCAATGTAGAATCAGGTGCTCCTCACTGCACAATTATGAAATGTGGGAAGCAACAACATTTTCTACAAGTCTGTGCCTTCTTCACTGACTCTTAAAAGATATCGCTACTGCAATTGCTTTTGTTGGAAAACTTGAATTTTCAGATTTGTGATAGGTGTCTCTGAGCTCAACTCCAGGACACAATCCTTAGGGGACTTTGTAAGAGAAAAATATCTCATTTCTGTGTGATTACAAACTTATTGCAATGCTCACATTTTCCAGAGTTTTCAAGAGACAATTTTAGGAACAGAGAACACCCCTAAACACTCATAAAATTTTAATGTGTAAAGTAGGCACTGATGAGTTTGGCTGGTTATTATTACCTTATACTTGAGCACTGGTATCAGGTTGATACTATTAGATTTAGCAGTGTAAATCTCATTTTAGGAATATAAATACTACTGCCTATCTGGGTCTCATACTTCAGGGATTTATAAGACCTCAACACCCTGGTGCTTCCATCTAGAGCCTTGGATACTCGGCTGGGTATTATCTGTTTCTGTGCTATGCTGCACACAGATAATCTGCTTGACCAGAAGTTGCACTGACTGACCCTCTTTGAGGATATATAAGTCCTTCAATATTTTTATGCCTCCCACTTCCTTATTCAACATCCTCTCAATTTCTCATATTCTCACATTTGCTGTGTACTGTATTAGATATTCCTTTTTTTCTTCTTAGTTTTTCCTGGTTTTACTTATAGTTTACACTGCTAGTATTAGTCATTAAATTGGCACCAAAGCACGTTAACAACACAATGTTGGTTTTCCTTCTTGTGAGATTCAGACACTACTGATCTGCGAACTGCTTAAAACCTTTCTGTATACTGTTAAACGTTTCTGAAGTAAGACTACATTTATCTCCTGAACTGGAACTCCTGGAAGACCACTTAAGAATTAATTTTTATCAAATATTTTATCAAATAGTTTGATATGTAGTTTTGTGTCTGATATTGTACTGCAAAGTCACAAATACAAATATCTTTAGGGGTTAAATTATTGCTTATGTCACAACTGTACAGCAGGACAGTCAGTGAACTGTTTCAAACTATGTCTCATTAGACAAGAAAATAAATAGACTTTTAATAATAAAGTCTTCCTCTTCACACTTTATTTTGTTTCCAGCACAGATAGTTTAGATCCCAATCTAAGATATGCAAGTAGCTCCTATGCAGAATAAAAAACAGGTGTAAAAGGTGCAATAAGTAAATAAAAAGATGTAATACTGTAAGATATTATTATAAATATTGTAAAATTTATTATAATAAATAATTTATTTGAATAAATATTGTAAAATATGTAAATATTTAATAAAAAGTTGTAAAATGTATTTTAGCAATTAACTGAAAACAATCAAATCTCTTTAATAAAACTATCCTCATTATGGTTTTATGGTATAAATTTCTTCTCATGAATCTGATAACAATAATATGCTGCACCAATTTTAATTTTTTTTTTTTAATAATAACAAAAGAAAGTAAACAACATGAATGTATTTCTATAATCATGTACACTTTGTACACTTGCTATGGCTAGTGTCAGTGTGATGAGTAACTACATTAATTTTATCTAGATCAAAGATTAAATCAAAGCTACCTTGTATAGTTTTTCCTAACAAACTAGCCATGACAGATTTTCTTTCATTCAATGTTCAATCATTACATTGCTGTTTACCATTAAAGGCTGGATGATTATCCTAAAATTTTTTTCATGCTTTTAATAATATAGAATTTGCACTCTGAGTTTAGACAATTTTGGTTTTTTAACACGAAGAACTCAGAAATACAACACATCATGAAAACTGTGCCTTCTTTATAACGTGTTTTTCCCTGTTTTTATGAAATCCCGAATCTATGTGCAGAGTTGCAATTTATTAAATGTCATGGATGGGTCATCTGACCAGTAGTTTGAGCAAGAAATTCACATCCCATGATTCTGAAGGCTGAAAGGTTAATACATAACAGATGCTGCTTTGGAGGAAACCATTGCAGGCAATACTTTTCAATCAATGAGATGCTATTATGAGCAATAGAACCAATTTCTTTTAATCAATGAACATTTATTACGACATTTACTAAGAGAAGTTCTATGCAGTTCTTATAAACCATTCTGCAACCTTTGGAAAACAATTCCTTTTGTTTTTGAAGCCTTTTTATGGTTTCTCTAGTTATGCTCATTTTAAGGTAGTATGCTGGATTTACACTCTACCTTCCTGACTAAAAAGCAGCAAAATAAACTTGGTACAAACACGCATGTAAAGCTGAGGTGCAGTAAGGGCTGTGTGTGAGTCCTGCTGGGCAGGGGGGTACTCTGAGCATTGGGAGAACCCATCACAAATAGCTCAGCCCATTATCTACAGAATGGAAGCTTTTGTTCAGTGTGAGGGCCATCAGCTCCCATCCTCAGCACGAGCTGTTCTTCCCTGTGTGACACCTCCACATTTAGCACCTTAGTTCCATGCTGAGTGTTGAATATAATAAAAAACATAATAGAGGGAGGATTATCCATAGTGGCCTTGCAGTGGTCGGTGAGAGCTCCATCAACACAGGTTAAGTTCACCCCATCAGGGCCCATGGACTTGTGTATGTCTAGTTCTCTTAAAAATTCTCTGACATAACCCTTTTCCCTAAAAAATTTTAATTGATCCAGCCCTTGCCATGGCCTCTGGGACCTGAGATATTTTGCAGATGATGTGACATTTGGTGAATCAGCCTTTTCTCTACCCTAAGAAGTTACGTACTTTGTCTTATTAAACAATGAGCCTGCATTTTCCTCAATCTCCCTACAGGTAGAAGGCTTTTTTGGCATTGACATCCCTGGCCATATTTAATTTCCCTTGGGCTTTAAGTATTCTAACTTCATCCCTGAGAGCTCAGAGAATGTTTCTGTGTTTCTCCCATATCTCCTATCCTTACTTCCTCCCTTTGTATGGTTTTCTCTTTTCTCTGAGTTTGGTTATGAGCTCTATTCCTCCGCAAAACCTTCTGGCATTTTTGCTAATTTCATATTCATTGACATGAACTACTCTTGAAAATACAGGAGGTGATCTGGAGTATTTTACAGCTTTCTTGCACAGGACTTTTCCAAATAGACCAGTGAAAAGCCAAAGCCTGAGAACATGTTCTCAGTTTGGGACCACATATAACACAATTGTTTCTTTTCCAAATTGGTTTGAAATTCTTAACTTCTCTGTGTTTGAAATGTCATTGATGATTTTTTGTGACAAAACAGACCATTAAAAAGCCCCCAGAAGACCATGGATAGGATCTGAAGGCCCTCAGAGATATATTCAATAGTGTATATATATATTTTACTCTATATTATAATGCACCCATGTGCATTATATATACACAGGTTATACCCATGTGTATGAATATATATGAGAAGAAAAGCATGAAAGACTGTTTTGATAATAAAATTTGTGCATATGGTTTACTCTCAGTAATGCTCTTGTCTGAAAATATTGTGTCACTTTCTTTTAAGTATGTGGAATTAAGTACACGCTCTTTTTAAAGAATGATTTGTCCTAAAAATAGTAATGAAAAAGTTAAGTGTTCTCCACACTTATTTCCATTCCATCTATTCTGGTGACTACAGGGAAAATACAAATTGTTAAGAAAGAAAAGCCTAAGTGTTAAAACAGTCACATAAAATGTGAAGAAAATGCTTTTTTTTTTAGTTTTTTAAATTTTTTTTTAGCTCAAGGTGTCCTATTTTTGTAGCAGTATTAATCTTACATAATCTATCATCAAATATATGTAAAGAACACATAAAATAATTTTAGCTGCATAGTCTACTTTCATAATCAGCTTTCTAATATAATACAACCATACTTCTTTTATTGTGTGATTATCTAAGTGAAAATACCACAGAAGCAAAGAGATGCAGCAAGAGGAGCTGTCTCCATGGCATATGTCATGTACAGGGAAAAAGTACAGCTTTCATTCCAGGATGTCTGCAAAAACCACTGGACATCTTGCCAAATGCCTTCTTTTGTAAAGAGAATAAAAACAGTCTGTCTAACACATGTTAGCAAGGCAGCCCAGGTGGACATTTGAGAAAGAAAATGAGCAATGTGAGAGCAGCAAAATGACAGTGTTACACAGCTGTCTAAGCTGGCAAGGAATTTACCCCAAGGCTGTCAGCAAGGCTTCCTTGTCCCACATTGAGCAAAGCACGCTGTGCCAAGCCATGGAGAATGGTTTTCACATCACCAGGGACCCAGAGGAGCTGTGAGGTCTCTGTGCTTCTCTGGATGCACTCTGGGTCAAGTCCACAGGAGTGGTCATTGGAAATTTCAAAGAGCTGGTTGTATTTTTTGGGAAAAAGGCCTATAAAGATGCAGAATCTCCTCTCTTTCAATTGTAAAGTCAAATATTAGAGAACTGCATGGTCAGGGCTAAAACTCATGACCATTTCTTGCAAAACAATCATCACAGGCTGTGCTGACTTCCACTGTGATAATGGGAAGGGGAAATTAAGTAAAATTTTCTGTCCTCTTTTCTGGACCCTTAATTAAGGTATTTCTTTCAGAAGACTACTTTAAGAGAAGGTTGGAATGTTATAGACTTGAACACTGGTACCAAATTTCACATACCTGCCAGTGCTTTATGAAGAAGGTGGAAACTGCATAAACTGTATAACATTACAGCTGGAGGTCTTTGACATATTGGTGAGAGCTATTGCATGTGTAGATTTGATTCCATCACAAGGACAGAGGGACCTAATTCCACAGTTTGGAAAGAGGG
The DNA here is from genome assembly GCA_013186435.1 of Turdus rufiventris. Taxonomy (NCBI): domain Eukaryota; kingdom Metazoa; phylum Chordata; class Aves; order Passeriformes; family Turdidae; genus Turdus; species Turdus rufiventris. The sequence continues at coordinate 163,763 of PYHW01010724.1, read as the reverse complement.
TACCAGTGGCTACTCACCAGTGCAGAGCATTTCAGGGACAGGAGCATCATCACAAACATATATACACAGATGAATGAAACTGCCATGTGAAGGGAATGTTTAGAGACTAGCCAGGTCCTTGTGCACTGTTTAAACGAATTCATGAAGAATCACTATCTAGGACATAAATCCATAACCAACCAACCTGGAACAGATCTCAATAGACTTGCCTACAGGCTTTTTCATACTTTTTTCCCAATAATTACCAAAACACAGACTCAGAACAACTCAGGCTGCTGTCTTGCAATAGCTCTTCCACATCTTTCTGTCTTAGTCAGATAGAAGAGTGACCCATTTCCTTATAAATTTTCTTGCCACTGCTTCCAACATACAGGATATGGTACATATAAGAAAGTGATATTTACTTGTACTGGAAGTTAATATTTCCAAATACTTTAAGTTGTCTTACAGTCCTTAATACCTATAATATTTTCTAAAAATCACTTCTATGTAGTTTAGGTGACAGAAATAATTTATCATTGTAAATAACAATACAATACAATAAAACATCTTCTAGAGCTTTATGTCAAAATTAGAATTGAGCTAGATCTTTGAATTTGTGAATTTTTGACATGTTTTAAATATAACATGGGTATTCTTTATTAGTAGGTACATGAAGTGGTGTTTATTGCAATTCTATTTACTGCCTTAGACAAGTCATAGGTTTTTACTAGAAAAACCCCATAACCTATCAGAAGATTTCTTGTGAAGTGTTTTAAATTAATTATATTAAAGACCATTTTGAATTAAATTATTTTTGAAATTTATTTCTGAACGGAATAGCAAACAATTGGCAAAACTAAGATTTTTCAAAATCTTAGAGAATTTTTCTCCTCGATCAGTTCACTATTAGGATGGGGGTTTTTTGGTGTTTTTTGTTGTTTTTATTTAAACCTGGCTTGTATCTTCATAATGTTTTTTCCACCAATATTTTGTGGAATGCATCAATGCTGATTATAATCTTTAAAGCACTTTCTTTCCTATTGATATAATGAGTCAGATTATCAGCTTTAATTTTTAAACTCTCATATCCCCACATATCCTCTTTTCTCTCCCTGTTCTCCTTTTTAATGAAAGGACTTTCCAAGAAGTTTTTCTCCATAAGGAGTAAAATTCAACACATTGCATATATAGTTAACGTTTGTTACAAATATGTATGAATATAAAAAAATGCAGAAATTGTTAACATTAATTATGTACTTATATTGTAAACACTTCAATTATCTATTTAGTTGAATTTAAATTTTTTTCCCTTCCCTGTTTACACCTTGACCTGGGCACAGATAAATAGACCTATTGCTTAAATTTTTCCTATTTTATTTTCTTGTATAGACATTTTTCACAGACACAAATGTTTTTCAATAGCCAGACTCAATGCAGTTTTTTTATAAAGTAGGATCACTTTATTTAGCATGAACAAAGTATCCTTGCCCTGGGCTTAAAGTAACTGTATGGTTTTAAGTTATAAATTAAAGAACAATCTCAACATCTGCATGTGATACAGGAGTGTTATTTCTTCTGCCAAGGAAAAGCCACGCTGTCATGTTCACTGTTGTTTCCAATATTTCATTCTTAAGATGGTGGGATGTAGAGGTGAATGCTGAATCCTCATGTCATAGCTTACACAATTCCTAATTGCTTTTGCCAAAACATGAGTTACTCGTTTTGAAGGATGCTGCTTTTACAGAGGCCTGTAGCTGATGAGACAGTGGAAGGGAGAGATCCAGCCCTTCTGTCACTCCTGCAGGTAGCAGTAAAGTCAATAAACTTTTTCATATGACAGAACAGTTAGACTGCAGTTGTTCATGAATTAATGAAGTCACCACAGTGCAGAGTTTGTGGCCAAATGCTTGTGAGGAATCACTCTCCCAGTATGTTTGATTTGATTTCCAGATGTTTTCTTATTTACCCTTACGATTCTGTGAGGTTTCTGAAGGACCCTGGGCATTTGGCAAGTGCACATCTGTCAATTCATCAGTGCATGTTCAGACCACAGTAGCAGCTGCTCCTCTGCTCCCTTTGAAATGCAGTCATGGCAGAAGAGACTCTCAGCTGGACATGTGTCCAAAGCCACACACTGCTCTGGACCTGCTCATGGTCAGCCAGCACCAGTAACCCTGGTTACATGATGTTTTATGGACACCTACAGGCTGCTCCCATCCCCAATCTGCAGAACTCAAGGTATTCAGTTTCATTGTCTTACATATTATTGTTGCAGATAATACCAGGCTCAAGAAATAGAAAGAAATGTTCAGAAATCCATAACAAATAAAAATTTAAATGTAAAATATACCTTTTCACAGCTCTTCTATCACTTACATCTCTGCTGAGATTATCATGCTTATTTGGGTATCCAGACATTGAAACAAGAAACAAACCACAGTACTACACTACAGTCCAGTCTATTCGCTTCTGCTAGAACAGTGGCATAGACAATGAATGAAATTGGCAGGTCAAGGCCTCCTGTGGTTGTTTTTGTCTACTGGAGTATGAATAAAAAACAGTTAGAAATACCAGAACATTTTCTAGCTTTCTAGTTCATCACCCAGATCCATTACTTCTAGCTCTCACTGGTTTTGTTATCCAACTGAATCCCTACAATGGCAGGATAAAGGGAAAGACTTTCAATTTATAACTAGTCCTATTTAAAAAATAAAAAAAAAATAAAAAAATAAAAGAAAAAAAAAAAAGAAAAAATATAGAAAAACATTAAAAAGATTTAAGGATATCACTTATCTTTGTTTTCACACCTATCCCACGAGGCTGGAGCGAGCCATGCATTCCCTGAACCCGCCTGGCTGAGAATGAGTCTGTGGCAAGGGATAGCCCGGGAGATTTGAACCCTGGTGGAATGTTCTCCCTTTCCCTCCTTGGGAAACCTCAGGGTGAGTGTCCTGTGCAATTCATGGTCTGTGATCATGTTATTCACAGAACATCTTTTCCCTCAGTTTCTCAGTCGGTCCTTGCTCCCTGGTGGCAGGGGCAGGCTGCCAGACTGTAGTTTGCCAAATGCCCTGGTCTGCATCTCTCTTGGATCTGAGCTGTGGACCTGTCACTCACCTACTGAGCTGTGATGGGGCTTAAAACCTCTGCCCAGCAGAGTGTAGCTAAATGCAATTTTGCATACAGTAAAGGGAAGGAGTAAATTTGGACATGCCAATGGAATTAAACCTCTTCCAGAAATCCATTGTCATTAGTGCCCAAAGGCTTCATTAAATCTCCATTTATCCTGGCATTTATCATCTTTTCTGTCAAATGTAGCCTTCAAAGGATGCCTCCAAGTCATTGAGAGTGCTGTACTGCATGACTGCACGGCGCTCAATTTACTGCAGACACTGTAAGAACAACAAAACTCTTCATAACACATTTGCCCATCCTGGAAGCATCAGTTTCATTTTGCCAGAATCTCCACTTTTTTCAGTTCATTTCTATGTAAAATTCAAGGTGTTGTCTCTGATCTGTTAAGCTCTGTGTGATTTGTTTCTTGGCCTTAACCAAGGCAGTTAATGTCAAGATTGTCACATCACATTAACAGCCTTTCCAAGCTACTGGACACCAGTCTGATTGAATCACCTAAAAAGGGAAATTCAGTTACAACACAGGCTAACAGCTGGGATTGCAAGTCGACTCATGTACCTAGAAATGCAGCAGTGCTCCTGAGAGTCTGGGTATACTGGAATTAATATTTACATGTTTTTCCTAGGATACCTCAGACAACCTTAAAGTAAACCTGTTTCCCAGTGCAGAATATCTATTAGAAATAGTCTTAGTGCAAGAATCTCTTTTCCAAAGAGTTAATGCAGAATATAATATTGTTGAATAATTTTATTGTCTTTGGAGTATGGAATTTTGAGTAACTACAACAATAATAGAAATAAATTAAAAAATTGATAGATTCTTGATATTGCACCACTGAAGGAACAATGTGAAACACAAAATAATGCCTCTAATCTATGGTTTTCCTAATTTTTTGTTTTTTGGCTTGAGTTTCCCCACTACTGATTTACTAAGAGTAACCATGATCTCCCAGCAGAGCAGTGCACAGTTACAGACACCTGAACTGCCATTAACCAAGGAACAGGTGAGTGCAGAATCACCTGAGCACCTCAAGAGGAAAAAGCAGAAGCTGCACATTAGCTGGATTCATACACAGATTAGAAGAAATGAAAGAAAACATGAATAAAAAAAAAAACACAATAAAAATACAACCAAGAATAAAAATATTAATTTAAAAGTAATTTTTAGATGCTGATAATACAGAAGATCAGATGTTTGTTTTCTTTCCTCATCTAGAACTTACTATTACTGTTGTCACTCCAAAAACAGTCTTTGTGAAAAAACCCAACAAACAATATGAAGAATATATTGACTCTTTGAAGCCTTTTGAAATTATACTGTAATGAGAATATGTTATATGTAATAAGGTAGAAGAAAGTGGCTTTTTCTGCAGCAGTAAATTAGACTCAGAATTTTATGAAAAAGAGAGAGAGAACTCAAACAATATGCATGTATTTGGTCAGAACCATAGTAAAATAGAAGAAATCATTAGTAGCCATATTTTTGAGACATATTTTTCTCAGGTCAAAATATTTCTCATTTTTTTAATGTGCCTGTGATGATATCACTTTATTTAAGGCCTGGATACTCAAATAGTCCCATCCACTTCAGGGTGACTTGCTTTTCCACTAGGATTCTAGTGACACAAAATAAGACTTCAGGAACAAACAGTGATTCAGAAATTGTTCATAGGAATCTAATTAGATTTTACTAATTAGTTCCTATTAAGTCAAATTGAAAGCTAAAAATACACTCAATTAGACACCAGAAATAGAACTAGAACTAGAACCCCTGAAATGATCCTTATCACAATAGTGCTGAAACTTACTGCTAAACTGTATATTAGTTGAGAGGATTACAATGTGAAATACTGCACACTTCAGATCAGAGAATACCAAAAATATTTTCTTTCATTTCAGAAACTGTCTGTTTTGGCATATAATTCCCATGGAGAGTTTCAGCCCAAGGTTCAGGATGTTTGTGGGCCATGCATGCTGCAGATTGAGACATTCTTTGGGCACGTGTCATAGCAGGGCTGCCCAACACCATCAGTCCTGCTTGGCAGAGGAATGACAGAGCTGGAAGGGAAATGGGCATGAAGCAATCTGTGATATTTTTCAGGTTTCAAATGAGTTGGGTACCTAGCACAAGTTTATTTAGTGAGGTAAATTTTCTGCACTTACTAGCTTTATAAATTGCTGGAAACCCATTAGAGAGCAAGCAACCCAAACCCTTTAGCTCTGGCTTTGACTTGTGCAGTCAGAGACAACAGACTTTGGCTGTTGATGTTAAAAAAGGCTCAGGACCATCATCGGAACACTGACTGATTTGGGTTGGAAGAGACTGCCAAAATCCATCCAGCTCCAATCCACTGATCCATTTGATCAGTTTGCTCACGGCCGCATTCTCACCTGGCCATGATCTTTGCTAAGAAAAAAAAAATAAAATACCCAGCCAAGGAGATCATATCAGGCATTCTGGGAATAATATTACAAATGGCGAGTCAGTGAGGATTGTGGGCAAAGGCTTGATTCTCTCTTCTAGTGCATCAGCTTTAAACAAGACTATTCTGTTACAGGTGTCAGTGGACTTGGGCTTGTGTAGTGGATGAAGGGATCATTTGTGTCACCTAAAGACTGCCTCGTTTATGCTGAGATTTTTGGTAGAAACTCTAAGTTTCTTTTGTAATTCTTAAGAGGTAGGGTTTTTGTAACATTATTTTAAGGCAATTTGAGTAATGCTATCCATAATTATCATTGCCATTGGTATTACAATCTCTAATTTTTCTTCTTTTTTTTCAGTTTTCCCAAATTAAATGAGTATTTGCTCCTACAAAAGCTTGCAGCTTCTCTTGTTGACTTGCCAACAAGACTGCAGTAATAAACTACAGAAAGATGAATTGGATTTCTGGCTTTGTCTAGTTTAGATGGCTTAGTCAGAATGAAAATTTCTATGCTTGTGGCAGGTGTGCACTGAAGTAAGAGTAGATATAATGTCACATCAGATATGTTTAATGTAGATGAAGTGGTGGGATGAGGCCACTGTGAGTTTAAGTTCATGTCCACATCCCAAAAGGACTCCCCAGCACTTTGTACCATTGCAAGTTTTTATAAGGAGAGTCGTGTATTTATTCAGTATGTCTAAGACTGTGCATTAGATGCTGACTTGTGCAAAAATAGAAATCCTTAAATTGAAAAAGAAGGAAAGAAGGGAAACATTGTATAAGATTTGCATGCATGACTTTTGCAATCTGTTTCTGCTAAGCTATATAGGAAACTTACTGAAAAAAGCAACATGTCTCAAGGTAAAACTTCAGCTTTTTAAACTTTTTTATTTTCAATTATTTCTATTTGAGATATATATATATATATTTAAGAAATGGGAATGGAGGCCTATATATTTATTGCAAATTAAAAAAAAAATAGCAACAAACAGTGTGAAGATTTAAACATTTTAAAGAATATGTGCAGTTGAAAGCAAGAAATGTTTCAAGTTATTTTATATCTTTTACTGGCTGTTTCTGTTGGAGATATTTTTCAACAAAACCAAGGTATGATAATAATAGGAAGAATAACATGTGTTAATGAAATGACTGCTGTGTATTTCACACTTAGCTCTGTGAGCAGCTGCTGAACTGACCCAGATCACAACAGGATGAACATGAGAAGCAATTGTTCCGGGGACAAGGGGGAGCAGAAAGCAGAAGAGGATGAAAATCACCTGGTCTGTGGTGCCTGCAAGGGACATACTGCTGATATCCAATAGTTTAATAATAGCACAAGACTCAAGGGGCTGTTCCTCCCTGACTCAGCCTTAATTGGGAAGCCTAACTTTAAAATTGTTTCCTTGGCAAAACCTTTCCTGAATATAAATAGCTAAAACACCCTAGGATTATCCATCCCAACCTATTTGTGCCTGGTGGCGGGAGGTAATAAAAAATACATTTTTTTCAAACCAGAAAACTAGTTAAAATCTCATGATTTCCCATAAGCTGATAACATTTCATCAGTTGCATATCAAATGGCTTAGTCATTTAGTTTAAAGAGTCTTTTTTTATTGTGACTTTTTTCCTCTGCCCATTGATATTTAACTGCTTAGTGTAACCTTATAAAAAATAAAATTCAAGCTGTCTTCACAGGAAAAATTATTATTTAGAACTTGGAGCTTATATTTTAATATTTTAAATTTTTAAATATTTTTAAAACGAGGAAAAAATCAAAATTACTCCTGTAAGACAAGCAATTCTCCTTTGGTTTTGTAATTATTTTCTGAGGAAATATAGGTCAGCAATTCTTTTCATGGAGTCTTTAAAATTTATAATGTAGAGAAATGAAAATGGATGAAAATATTACCCAAACAAAACTAACCATTTTTGAAAAGCATATACAAAATGTCTGATCAAAGAAATTATTTCAAATTGCCAGAAAAGTAATCTAAATGTTTTCCATTTTACTTTATTCTTTTTTTTTTTAATTTTTTTAGTGAAAAATATATTATTTTGAAATCTTTTATATAAAAAAGGAATGCAACAAGGATTTTCCCATTTGAACATGAAGTGGTCCCAAATGGCATTTTACAGACATTTATTGTGCATGCCTGCTTGATCCAGTGCTAATGGTAATAAGTTTATAGGATACCTGTACGTTTTGACATAAGTGACTAAGCAAGAAAAGTAAGAAAGCAGGGAAGAAATGACCATCATCTAAATAAAAGCAGAAAGATTTTTTACTCATTGGAAACTTTGGCTAAAATTTGACTATAAAAACACGAGTGCTTTTGGAAAAGGTATTTAAATTTATATTTAAGATATCCAAGTTGTCAGATGAAACTCTGTTGAGGGAACAACTGCTATAGGGAATGTAAAAGCAGGGATTAAGGACATTTAAGTACTGTACTTAGGTTGTTAGAGATTACATTTTTCTAATTTAAAATACAGTATATGTTTCATTCTGAGTCATGGAAGGAGGGAAGTAGGGATGTATAGTTAATACAAGTTGCTAGGAATAAAGAGTGGGGAGGAAAATCCCTGCTGCCTTTATCCTAATTTGCATCTGTACTTAAGGGGAAGAGTGGCTATAATTGCTTTAGAGGAATGCAAGTGAAATAAGCTAAATTAATACTAGTTATGAAGCAAGATTAAAGAAGTTCAGCTTTTTTTCCTCATTTAAGAAGAAGAGATTTGACAGTGACATAGCTGAATTTTCTAAAAATATGAGGAGTGAAGATTACCAGAAGCAGAGAACAAAACATTAAGACAAAAATGAACTTAGAAAATTGACAAAAGAGAGGATATATACAGAACTGTTTCAGATAAATGGGGCTGCTCCTAGAGAATATTTTACCAGAAGAGAGAAGACATGCAAACTCAGGAGAAGAGAGACAGTCTTCTAAGCATAAAGTTGGTGCAATTTAATATAAAGAAAACCAGAAACTGAAACTTAGGTTTGAGAAATAAGTCTGGACCAGCTGATAACAAGACACACACTTTCAGCTAAAACTCAAACAACTTTTTACAAAGCCTAAAAAAAGGAGAAGGGTTGGGTTTTTTTCTCTCTTTACTCATCTTTTCCCAGGCATACATATCCTTGGTTCTGTTTAATAACACGTGATTTCAAAGCAGATTTGCTGCAGTCACCCCTGAGCAAGAAGGTCAAGAAAACCTGTTGGTATTTACAGTAGTATATAGATAATAGCTGGAAATAGATGCTCATGCATTTTGGAATGATTAAGACATAATGGGGACTAGTAGGAGCAGAAATCAATAATTTGCATTTTGTGTGTGATTTGAATTAAGAATCATTGATGCTTCAAGAAATGCAATAGGTTTTCACATTCTGACAGCTTTTGTAAAAATGTATGGGTAACAGATATTACAGGTTTAAATATTTTAAATTTTGATTTACTCTTTAACAGTGTCTGCATAGGAAGAGCTAATGTGTTCTTGAACAATGTGTTCTTTCTACACTGGCACAGAGCTGCTGTCCCAGTAGAAGCCTCTGCTATTTTAAAGAGAACGTGCAATCCTGTGGTGATTCCACATCTCAGGAATACCTGTGATTCTCACATCTCATAAAATGAAACACTAGATTGAAAATAATAAAGTGAAGAATGAAGAGGACAATCAAAGGTAGGGAATCCTGTATTTTTACAGCAGGTAATATTAAACTGTATGGAAAGTCTCATTCTTAGCCTGTGAAGAGATGACTAGAAATATGCCATGACTAGAGGAAAGAAATTAGAGCCATGAAGAGTCTATTTTGGAAATTATTTATTCACTGTTTCCCCAACAGAGATGGGATGGAGCTGTTTTGTAGAAATTTGTCAGGTAGCCATTAAAAGAAACCTCAGCGTCACTCAATTACACTGTGCAACATTTTGTCACAGAATACTCCTGATACCATGTCTTAGCTAGCTTCAAAAAGTAATTATGCAAATTCTTGAAAGAAAGTCTCGTAAATAAAAGTGTTAAGAATTCTTTCAGACAGAAATTTTCTGAAAACTAGGGAAGCATGCTGGAAGCAAAGCATTTCTGTGTGTTTGATTACATTTTATATGCTAATCCCTAGCATCCAATCCCAGTAATCACAAACTGGAAGATACATGATTAGGTGGACCCTTGCCTGATGCAGGACAACTCTTCTCAACACAGTCATAAAGATACAAATAGTATCCATATAGCACTATGTAGGGCAAATATTTGCCTTTTAGCTGAGTAGAGGGAAAGAAATGTTCAGAAACAGCAAAACTTCTAGCTGTTTGCACATGCTGACATTTTAATAAATATTGTTTTCAATTATATTACAAAAGCAAATGACAGTTTATTTTTCCATTTAATTAGCTTGATAAATGCAATCTATTTCAAAATTCTGATTAATTTCAAACACTTTCTGACATGGCACAAGAGCAAGTATACTGATGTTGGTTACATAACTATACCACAGATCCCTTTGGAACCTCTTTGAGTCTCTCATTCCTTACCATTTTTATGAGATTTTTGAGGTCTTCATTTTTTGTCATTTCTGGATTGACTGTTTCATATTTCACTGAAGTTACTTTTTCTGATAGCTTGCTTTGATCACTTCTGGTACCAAAGCTAAGAACCATATTACTACCTACACATTTCATATTATGGATAATCCTGCCGCAAATCTTCTCTTGATCCTTGCAGTTATCTGCTGCTAGCTCTGTGGAAGGAATTTTCATTTCCAGAATTTCAAGGTTATATACAGCAACACAGCAGGTAAGATAGGCATGTTACCTTCTCTGCTTCAATACACTTGTTTTGCTTGCTTGTAATTGAATCTGAATGTATTTGTTGTTTTGTTAATTACATTCCATTGTTTTAGCAGAAGATTGAGAAGTCAGTTACTCGTACTGTATGTACAGAATCAAATATTGCCATGGCTTTTGTTTTTCATTTTGGCCCCACAAGGAAGATGGTCACATAAACCAAACCTTACAGATGTTGGCTTTATATAAATATTTATGTAATACAAGTTCTGGGTCCTTCCAAGATCCTGACTGTGATGTGGAATGGTTCTAGTTTCAAGACGTTTTTCTTTGTAATTTCCAGTGTAGGTCTTCTTTGAAGCAATTTAAAATCCTTACCTCTTGCTTTTGCCTAAAAAGAGCAAACATAAAACCTTATTCCTCTTTGTCCCCACTGAAAATTTTCACACTTCTAAAGACTTGCCATATTTCTCCTGTGTTTCCAGTTGTCTAACAGAAACCTAATTCTTACTAGCTTTCAGAAAATGTATTCTAGATCCTTGATCATTGTTTTTGTTCTCTTATGCATTGTCTTCTAATAGTTTTCATCTTTTACTGTATCAGGAGTAGGATAAAGGACAATAAAAGGTATAAGATAGTAAAATATCTTAAATAGTTCGTTTAAAACTGCATTTAAAGTTTTAGGTAATATATAAATCTGTATGAGTCTTTTAGTTGAAGACTTCACATAGATTTTTTTCCTCTTTTTCCTCCCTTAGAGAAAATTATATTTATGTTAGAATATTTTGGTACAAAACAACAATAGTATAAATGGTAGTTACCTATGTTAAAACACACATTTAATTGAAATGCAGATTTACAAAAAAAAAAAGAGAATTCATCTGTGGTTTAAAGAAATGGTTCTATTGTCATACTGTGTTTCCTCCTAGCCTTTATCCATCTCCCACTTAAAATTAAAACAAACAAAAAAATAAGCAAACAAACAAATTAACAAATCCAGGAAGTGGACTTGCTTACATACGGAACAGCGCTTGCTTATATATTCTGTTAATCCATTGATTATTCCATTTTACTATAAGGTGAAGCTGGCTATTTCAACTATGGTTGTACAATTGTTTTGTAGCTTGCTGAAATTACATCTTCTATATTATACATGCACAAATTATAAATTACAATAAAAAACTTGTCAGAATCTCTTTGTGTGAATATGTTGTAACTACCAGGCAGTCATTCATGAGTGATCTGAGATATCAAAAAGGGAACAAGTAACATCAATGCTGAAAAGATTAAAGAAACATGACTCTGAAAACAGGTTGTCAAATGCCAGAATCAAAAGTAAGGTATGCAGAATAATCATGGATATTGTATGAAGGACGAGGTATTGTGAATGAGAGACAAGTGCTGAAATCAAGGAAATATCATACAGAGAAAATGAATGAGTGGCGTGTGGGGACTTTGATTGGGAGATACAACTGATGAGGCAAAGCAAGAGGGATTCATCAATAGAGCAGAGCACAGAACAAGGAAGTTAAAAGAAAATCTTTGATACTGTCAAGAAGTATCCTAAATCACTCAGCCTTCCTTGCAAAGTCATCAAGGCAGCAGATGGCAGGGCCCTAATGAGACTAGAAAACATCAATACCTGCTTTGAAAGAAGACTTCTAGAACTATACAAAACACAGAGGGAAATTCCAGTCTTGAGTAGGAGTGAAGTATCCTCTATATAGAACGATATCCATATATAGTTGCTGTCAACAGTTACAAATTGCATATCCAATATTATTTTACATAATCTAATTATGCAAACACAATATCTACTTAAATTTTCAGGATGACATGGTTCAGTCTCCATGGAGAAGGCACCAGTAAGTTTTCCTGTTCATAATGCACAGTAAATTTTTGTGGAACTGCCTAAATGATTAAATTGCAGATTATAAGAAAATGAAGATTTAAACACAATTGATGTGCTTCAGGATGCATATCCTGTGTGCATATATTGCATAATCAAGAGTGTAGGTAATTTAGGTACAGTTTTATTAGGCATTCAGTATTTTTCTAAAACTGATTTCACAAGTGGAGCCTAAAGATCCTTAAACTCTCTCTTTCCTCCACAGTGTCTCCTGCCTCCTTCCCCCTTAAAGAGATGTTTTCCCGTTGCAGAAATGCTTTCTCTGTTTCATTGCTGTGAAGCTCTTTCTCCAGCTTTCCTCATCAAGTAAAAGTCATATTAAAATTTCAATGACAACAGGCAGAACACAAAGAAGTGGCATTAACAGCAACTTGATTTTAATTTCATTATAAGATTAAGATTCCTTTTCCTCTCCATTCCACCTTCTTCCTTTTCATTCTTTTTTTTCTATTCCTGTTCCCACACTGTCCATCATCACTGTTTTCTTCTGCCTTTCCTGCCTGTTATAGGCTACTTTTTTCACTTCAAGTCTGTTAGATATTTTATTTCTACTAATTTCTTTATTTATAGGAGAGAAATAACTTTTTTTTTCCCTCAATGATTATATAATAAATAATCTCAGAAAATAAGAAGTTATTTCCATTAGGAAATTTGCAGAAGTTGTAGAAGTTTCCTATTGGACAAAGCAGAAGGCTGTGGACAGAGGTGGAAATAATCAGCTCATACTCTTCTAACAGACAAGGGAGAGCTAAATGAGTGTGAAACTGCACAATAATCAATCTCCTGTGGGAATAAGATTCTGCTGCATTTCATTAGAGATCGTTCCAAGGGCAAGATGGAAATGACAAGACTCAGCAACTGTACAGAAGGTGAGAGCAGGCTCTGACTCTACAGCAAGTCTTACAAAGGGCGTAATCCTACCCTCAACTACCTTACACTCTTTTTCATCTACCCAACAACAAATGCAAAAAAAAAAAAACAACCCCAATGACATGCAGTGCAAGGAATTTGAAACAGCAGGACAGGCAGCAGAGAAATTTGAAATGTCAGTACAGGAGTACACTGCAGTCCTGCTTTGGGGCTGCCATTCTGCTACAGTGGCACACAATAAAAGCAGAACTAAAAATTGAGTGGTTCGTCATTGCAGTTACAGCTTCCTGGCGGTGGGGGGCCAGCAGAGGGGGGCTGATCTTCTCTTTCTGGTGATCAACAAGAGGATACATGGAATTGGAATGAAGCTGCATCAGGGGAAGTTCGTACAGGACATTAGAGAAGATCCTTCACCCAGAACGTGGTTGGTCACAGGCCGCCAAGAGGAGTGGATACAGCACCAAACCTGTCAGGGCCCAGTGGGCATCTGGAGAATACTCTTAGCGATCCTGCTTAGGGATGGGCAGTCCTGCAAGGAGCAAAGACTTGGGTTCAATGATCCTTATGGGTGGCTTCCAACTTACAACATTCCAATTCTACCAGTCTGAACAGTTGTCCACAAAAGCAAACTGGTTTAACAGAAACATCCCAATACTTTCTTGCTGCTCTTCATGTATTACCTTTGCTTCTTAAGTAATTTGGGATAGTCTATATTTCAGATTTGCAGAAGCTTCATAATTAATTCTGTTGCCTGGAAACACATCAGAGGTGAAATTTAGACCCAGCTACAGCAAGGGAATACTGGAGGACTGCTTAGGTATGAAACACCTGAGACCCCTGTCCAGATGCAAAATTCTTTCAGGTCTGAAATATATATTCTAATTAAAATATTTTAAGTCTTTTCAGAAAAACAGTGTTGTGAATTTGGAATGAGCAATTTGGTTTATTTAGTTTTTTTAATTTAATAAACTCTCTACACCTAAACCAGATTAACCCCTCTAAAAGGAAGATCTGCCATCAGACAGACTTTAGTTCATAGTTCCATGTTCAAAATTTCTGCTTTCTTGGGTATTCACTTAGTTGTTCTCTCCACACTCTTTAGCATCAAATAAACATTCACATTTTGAGGGGGCCATGCCTGCTTTTTGTGCTTGAGCATAACTTTATTACAAAGAGAACTATCTCTAGAAACCATGGCAGTGCAGCTTGAAAGTAATGGAGGACAAGTATGTCTTAAGAAAATTTGTGAGTAACTGGGATCAGTGGATGGATGGCTCAGGGAGCTGTTCCTTGCAAAATAAAAACAAAAAAAAAACCNAAAAAAAAAAAAAAACAAAAAAAACCCAAAAACCAAAAAAAACCTAGATTGAGGCAAAAACCATAGGAAGCTGTGAAACGAATTTCCAGGGTTAGAGATATGGGAATAGTTTCAATTTCTGTAAGAGCAAATGGGTTTAGAACAAGCTAGTGTGCTCAGAGAGCTGGTGTCTGAAACCTAGAATCAGAACCACTAAGGTTGGCAAAAGTCCCTTAAGATAATTTTTTCCACAATAGCCCTATCGCTATCACTGCCATATGCAGCACCAAGCCATGTCCCCAACGCCACATCTACCCACATGTCCTTTAAAGACATCCAGGGACTGGGGCTCAGCCACTTGGGCACTGGTAGGGGCAGCAGAGCTCCAGCAAACCCCAGCAACCCCTGCAGCCCTCACCCTTAACCAAAGATCCTGCACCTGTAGCCACAGGAATGGTGTATGGGAAATGGACTTTGGGAACCTGTTTGTCTAAAAAAATAAATAAATCTAGTCTTAGAGTGTTATGTGAAGAGCAAAGAAAGAGGTTTTATAGCTCAGGAACAGCATGCAGGAATCAGCTGCTGATTGCAGAGCCTTGTGTATGGGATGCAGATGGAATTCCCTGGAAATGGGCTTTTTGTTTCAGGTCAGTCACCTTCTGAAGGATCCTTTGCTGCACTTCAGAAGCCCTTTCCTTCCTTTTTCAATAGTTATCTATATTTATCCATATTTTATATGTGTGTGTGTATATATCAATCTACATATCTTAGGCTTTTATATTTTTCAACTTCTGAATAAAATATAAAAATACCTGTAAAAAAAACCCTGGAACTTCTTAAAATAGTAAAGCTTCCTGAGTATTTAGAGGATGAAATAAAAGAATGAAATTCCCTCACCAAATCCATGCCAATATTTCTTTTGTTTTTGATTTTTTTAACATTTTCTTTTTTCTTTTTCCTTTTTTTTTTTTCACAGCCATGTCCTACTTCAGGACTGAAGATAATTCTCTTGTTAACTCTGTTTCTGTAAAGATCAATAGTGAGCTGATAAAGCAGACATCTGAAAGACAGGCAGAATAATTATGAGCACTGCTATATCATGATTTGGACTTTAATTACCTGTTAGAAGTAGGCTAGATGAGATAATAATAATAATAATAATAGTAATATATCCTATTGGATATTTTTGTCTTTGCTTTACTTACCATGCCCAGAATTATTTTTATTTTCTTTTACAGTTTTGGATGCTTAATAGATTCATAGGCTCTGTTGCTATTAGCCCATAATATAAGATCATTGGAGCAGAAGGCACCAGGAAGTAGAACTGAGTTGCTTTCAGGAAATGATTGTTGCACCTTTTGTTGTTGAGTCAGAAAAGGAATTCAATTCTGGCTCTCTATATCAGTTTAAAGGAGCTCATTGCTGCTAGAACAACTGGTCAAATTGGGAGGATAATGTCCCCAGCCCAATCCATATTGCCATTTAAAACCAAAATCAGTAATCATTTCTGACATGATTGTGGTTTTCTACAAATGCCATAATGTAAGTAAAGAACGAGGAATTTGACTCTTTAGCCTTTAATGAAGATGTCAACATACAAGACCTGTCAGAAAGTCCTGTGAAGAGGGCAAGGAGAACACTTTAATATCATGATACCTAACATACAGAAAAGACATGTAATTTCTCTGTCAGCAAAATTTTATTGTGTGTTAAAAGGCCTTGAGATCAAAGCAAAGGAAAGAAACAGCTTAACTAGCTCAGTAACTAGCACAGAATCTATGTGAATTGAAATCTCAAGCCTCAAAAGAACAAATAAAGCAGAGTCTATATTATATTATCTGACTGAGATGGGCTCATTGGCTGTAATATGCTGAGAGAAATCAGAGATACCAAGGGCAGAAAAAACAACTGTACTGCCATCACCCCCATGGTGGCTGCTCAGATGTCACACTGGAATGTGAATTGGAGATGAAATTTGTGGGTGTTTTCACAGAGTGTCCAGAGAACAGGCTCAGAAAAGCACCATAGCTTTGGACTTGCTTCAGAGCAACCTGCAGGACTTGACTCAAAGCCAAGATATCCTGATTCTATGATTCTAATGATTTAACACCAATCTGTTAAAAAAGCACTTTCCTGCAGTTATGGGGAGTCTAAACCACATGGGCAAAGGACCACCCCAGAAATGCCACGACAATTGGCTCCTCCCTAAAGAAGCAAAAGAAATAACCTCAGGTAAGCTAAACCTCACTAAGAGGAATGATGTAAAAGATAGCTAAGATAATCGCATCCCTATGTTTAGTTTTTAATGTTACTGAAGATGCCATCCTGGCAGCCTGGTGGCAATACAAAAGAGCTGCTGAGAAAGATTTGAGAGTGAGAAGAGGGAAGGAAGATGTCATTCAAAAAGGTGAAGTAGCATCTAAATGAGGAAAACAGCAATGATCCAATAGAGCATATGATCCAAATCATCATAAACTCTGTAAATTTGCATGCAAAAATATAATATAATGTAATAAACCTTACATGAATAGGTGGGCAACCCAATGGTATCAAAACCAGTGCCTGATCCTTTTTCCTTCAGTAGGAGTGAAAAACCTGTCCAGAAAGTAATTTTATTTTGTGATAAAAAATGAGTCATTTGACTGAAGATGCATAAAGATGTTTAAAGACAGCCATATATTTGAAATAAGTTATATATTTGGATTAAAACAGGGGAAAAAAAGTTGAATACTTTAGTATAAATCAAGTGATTTTCTAAAAGTAAAACTAGTTTTGAGATCTGCATTGATTGAAAAAAAAGTCTGAAAAAGCAACCCCTCAGAAGAATGAACATTTTAACCCATGACATGGAGAAAAATGGACTTCACCATTGGTTTTGTTAGGGTTTTGTTAGTATTTCATAATTATGAAGTTTAGTTTTGTTCTTTCTGCACTATTAGTACATCAAGATTGCAAACTTTGTAAAGTTTGTAAATCCTGTTAAATCTCCTGTTCTTGTGTATATTCTGTTCTACAAAGAACATAGATGTTAATTACATTCTCATTTTTGAAGCAACATTGACAGACACAAAAATCAAGAGGTGAATACATTAAGTTCTTTACTAATCATAAATGAAAAGACTAATTTGTCAAAGAAAACTATAGTAATGTCAAAGTTTTTTGCTTTAGGTGCAGAATTTCCCCTGTGGTTCAAACACATGGCTCACCAAAGAAATCCATTTTTTATTCTTTTGACCTCTCAGATCACTCACAGCCTTCTTGTGATTTACAGTTCTTTACGTAACTGTTATATTTTCCCAGGGGCTGTCATTCCCATCTTTAAAAATTAAGATTCAGTGGCTGCACAGACATGTGTAGGTGAAACATTTCCAGCTTGGCTGCTGTTGTTTCCTGGTTACCTCTGCTGCTGAGATCTCAGGCTCAGGGATGTGGCTGACCTCCTTGGCAGCTCAGCACTGTTTCTCCAAGCTGTAGGCATTCCTCTGCTGTACAGAGCACCAGCCAAAGCCCCCAGGAGCTGAGCTCAGAGTACCTGCACTCTGTGGAGCTGTGTGTTTTACCTATACAGCATCCTTTCAAACACGAAGAAAGGTTGCTTTATATCCATACAACCTTTTATATCCATACAACCTTGTATTCTGTTGATGTTTGACCCTTCAGGGCAGCACACTCTTTTTTTTCCAGCAAATCAGTATAAACTGATGGGGTGGATGTCTTTGGCTATGAAAATTGGAATGGAGTAACCCAACTACATGAGCAAACGAATGCAGGTTGTCACTTCAAGGAGTGAGTACTCATCCTAGGATCAAGATAAATATATGCTTTTGAAAGTATTTACTCCAAAAGAAGGTCAGTTTGCTTTAACCAGAAGGTTTCAAACATCTGTTTTACAAGTCAAACTATTGGAGGAATGATGCTTAGACAGCTATATTATTCCCTTTGGAATAATTTGCTCATTCTCAGCCATGTTTTGCATTTACCCTGCTCTTACTGTGTTTGTACACATTGTACTGTTAAACAGAATTATCCTCCATAGGATGCTATTGAAAATGTTTTGCAGTGTGAGGTTTTAAAGTGACCCTGTAAATCCTGCACATAGCATTTCCTTCTCCAACCGAGGTCGCAGAAAACCCACAGAAAGTCAAGTGGCTCTCTAGCAAACCTGAGAACAAGGTTTTCCATTATTTCACAAGTAAACTTAGATAAATAAATATTTTTTCTAAACCTACACAAGTCCCACACATAACCCAAAACCAATCCCCCAAAAAAAGAGGGGATGGTATTGTCTCTGCTTATACCCATGACTGAGAGACATTTTGAACATAATTAGCAAAATCAGATGAAATAAAAGTAGAAATTGAGATGGTCTTTTGGGTAGGTATCCTTATCCCACACATTTCTTTGAAAAAATAACACAATTTTAAGAGATTGTGTAGTTGCAGTAAGAACTATTGTGATTTCCACAGTAATCTCCGTGCTTTATGCTGACCATATACCAATGCCTGAAATACAACACTGCACCTGAGCAATACAACCTGGCTGGGTGCAGCAAATGGTAGCAAGCATTTGCTTTGTATTTGTAATATTGCCAATAGCAATAGTCATATAGCAATAGTCATTGCTATGTGATGCAACCAACAATTATTTTGAGTTCACTGGGGAATTTTCATTAAATAAGTGAACATGATGTAAGCCATTTGTTGGGCAAATACAGAAAGATTTTATCTGTTGGAATGATTTTCACATGTACACTATTAAAATTTTTCCTGGTGAAAAATCATTGCCTTTTTTCTTTTCTGAACAGAAGTAATTTGCCATAGCGATAATAATTTGTATTTATGTATTTATTTATTTATTTAGTCTGTATGCTTTTGATAAGCACAGTTGATATTAGGACAATTTTGCATGGTGAGTTGTAGTGTAAAAGTTAATTTTAGCAAACAAAATTCTCTGTTTCCCTAACACAGAAAAAAGCAAGTTGTAGTACATGAATTCAAATTTGAAGATTCCATCCTGCTCTTCCTTTTCCAGCTGGAAAAGGGAAATAGGTTTTTTATTCTTTTTCTTTTTCTTTTTTTTTCCTTAGGACAGAAATACTTTTTCTGAGAACTATCTCCACACAAAAGCTTACAGAGCTGAATATGATGTCTTGTCTTATCACTTCTGAACAGACTCTGGAGTTTGAAAAGTCTTCTGAAATTTGCTTAACTTGCCATTTCCTAATATAATGAGGAAATCAATGTGTCTTGCTTTTAGAAATGCTGGTGGCTTCAGAATAATTTGAGAGTCAGCAAGGATAAGCAGAAATGAAACTGCAAGTACTTGCTCATCATTGAAATATCTGAGATGATTTAGAGATAAAAATGTGCTAATTTGCTATTGTCAGGGAGAATATGTCATTCAGACACACTCAGTATTCCGAGCATTTTTTGAACAAGCTAATTCAGACTTTGGGGGCTTCTGAAGGAAACCTACAGGGGTATCCATACCCAGCACACTGCAGCTGAGCAGGGCTGCAAAAGGGGATGGCAGCAGGGGTGACAGCTCTGGGGATGAAATGCAGGGGTGACAGCTCTGGGGGATGAAATGCAGCAGGGGTGACAGTTCTGGGGATGAAATGCAGGGGTGACAGCTCTGGGGATGAAATGCAGAGGGTTAAGAGCTCTGGGGGATGAAATGCAGCAGGGTAACAGGTCTGGGGTTGAAATGCAGCAGGGTAACAGGTCTGGGGATGAAATGCAGCGGGGGTGACAGCTCTGGGGATGAAATGCAGCAGTGGGAGGCCTGAGCTCCGTGAGCAAAGCCCAGACTTTCACTCCCACAAACCAACCTAATCCTGGCAAACCTAAGCCCAGATCTGATCACTGGACATGGAGGACATCTAAAATTATTAGAATATATAAGTATAGGAGTATGCTTCCACATTTAAAGAGCATCAACAAATGTATCACAAATATAGCACAAAGGGAATTATTTAAATAAGAAAATGATTTGTGAAATACAGTCCAAAGGTACTTATCTTTAACATTATCTGTGTACATAGCATTTCCTTTGGGCTGTTGCTGAGGGTCTGTGGGGGGATTTTAGTTTGTGTGTAAAGCAGAGAAGCTAAATTTCAGTTTGACATTCAGGTAATTTTCCAGTCAACTGCTACTGCAGAGGATTATTTGAATGAGACCACACTAATTTTAATGAAGTCCAAAGTTTAAATTAGATACAGCAGTACATAGGTTTAATGCAGAAGTTATTTAAAATTACATTTTACGTAGAGTTATTCCCATGATTGCATTTTGATCTGGTTCTTCAACCAAAATTTTGTGGAAAGGCGTATTTCAGAGTAACTGTTTTGATGAGCTTCAAATATTTTTACATTTTAAACATTTTATTTGAGTTTAGTTTTATTTTTCTCAATTTTAAAACAAAAACTTCAAACATTGTGAGAATAAAATGGAACACTAGCTTTTTTTCAGAATTTTTATTCTTGTTTCAATAAAAATACATTAGAAATTTAATTCAATCCCAAATTAAAAGGCCAGAGATTAATTATATGTAATTTGAAGCATAAATATTCTGTCTGTTTATAAAAGCTGTATCTAACTTTTTCACTCTTTCTTTGCAACTCTCTCCTGTTTTGGTATTCTCCTTTGTTACATGTTGACAAACATTTTTCTATTATAGAATTTGACTAGATTCCCAATGTTTTTGGAGTAGTTTCATCCATCTGAAATCTTTCTCCTGATCTTAATCCCACCTGTGCTGAAGGATCTTAACAAACCTTCCAGCTGTCATTAATATGAGGGCTGTTCTCAAACCTACTCACTCTGTGCTGTCCCATGGAGACTCAAAGGATGCTCATCTCTCTTCTCAATGTCCTCTCATTCTCCACACCAGAGTGTTTTAGATTATAAACTGAAAATAATTAAAGGCTCTAGTGGCTGAGATGTAAACAGACATAAATCCTATTGGTTTGAGTTGTTTGTAGCCACGTTACTACAAAAACAAAAATCTGGAATAAAAATTTAGGAGAATATTTTAAAACACTTGTCAGTGTTAATGCAATACAATGCTTCCAGTGTGTACAAAAGTCAGGCAGCCTTTTGGAATGTTTTATAACCCAAACAATCATAAAGGCAAATAACATCCTTGCCACTAGAGAGAGCTCTCACATTAAAATAATAGAACATTGCTTTGTGCTCCTTTTATTTTGGAGTTGAATAAAAAAAAATGTAAGAGGGAAAAAATTGTACCATCTGGACTCATGATGGGAAGATATGACCTGACAAAAAGGAGAGTCCAGAGGCTGGTTCCAGCTGGACATGGGGAGAGGGGAACATGTTGACTTCATTCCTCACTGTGGCAGATTCTGCCTGGATCCCATGAAAGGGAGCAAGAAATGTCTGAAAGAAAATAGGTTTATTTTTCCATTTTTGGCAGAGAAAATTTGAGTTGATGGGACATACGGTAGTTGCTCCTATCTTTTCATTCTATACAGGCAAAGCCAAACAGAGTAAGAATGGCTGTGTGTTTTGCCATTTTTAGAAGGGGCCAAAATTTGTCCCCAGAAGCAAACCATGAAGAACTATGAACATTATTCAAAGATATTCATGTTTTAAAAGCATGGAGGAAAAGATTGCAATAGGCTTTTTATCTTAGCAGCCATGAATGGAAAACAGTGCTACAGAACACCAGAACAGAATTGGTATTTACAGTAGAGCAGGTTGTAACAGGAAACTTGAGGGCAAGATGATGAAAGAGTTCAAGTTAAGAGAAAGGATATTTTTGAACATCATTTTGAGTACTTTAGCAAACCTATATTCAAGAATGACATAGACTTTTGAGGAAACTGAAAAATTTTGAGGAAATCTTGGATGGTGTTTCTTGTTATTTAGAGCAGCATTTAAATTTCAGTGAAAGTGTTCTGCATTGATTAAGCAACTAGTAAGGAAGAGAATATGTTTGGGGAAAGTATGGAAAACTTAGACTCCCACATGCCCTTCCTTCTCCTTCATTTCCCTATCCTCCACATATAAAAGATGAACCTGAAATCTTTAAGGGCTTGAATTTCCTGATTTGGTGACTAAGGCTCTATTCTACCATCCAGAAAATGGAAATGCAGCAAATTCTATCATGTTATTCAGGTCTAATGCTATTTTTTTACTTGAGAATTTATATTAATTTTGGCCCTTTTAAATTAAACATATAATTTCAATGTTTCTGTAGGATGAGATACCTCATGTTCCCAGGGGTTCAAAGAGGACTTATGGTCTTCTGTCAAACCCTGAGATTGCTTTACAAAAGCAGACATTCCAACAGAGAGATGAAATATTTTTGTCATAAAAGATGTAGTTAGTGGCATGAAAGACAGGCAAAGGAGGTTGTTATAATCATTTATCTAAGAAGTTTCTTAATTTGGCATTTGTGTGAATTGAAACCCTTTTGAAATGACTTGTGAATTCAGTCATCTGTGTGACCAGAGACAACTGCGTAATTGTGTGCAAGGCTGGGTTCCTAATTACTCTGAGATCTAAGGCAATTAAAAATTATACAGTTTTTCCCTCCATCAACTTTCCTGTCTGAGAAAAACTTTCTTTGTTTTTTACCTCAAACTCTCAATACTCCTTAAGATACAGCAATAGCCTAAAATAAGTTTGGACTGAGAGCACAGGAATTTTCATATTCTCTCAGTGTCCTTTTTTCTCCCAATTTACAGGAAGGTATTTGCCTACTTGCCATTTTCTTCCACTCTCTTCTACCTCCCTTTTTTTTGGATTCTGCTTCCATATTCAGCATTATGTCACAATATGAGTTTTGTGCAAATGAATAGTTAATGTTATAGGAAGAAAGCAGGGGGTAACTGGACAGGTAACATGAGATCCCTATAAATAAATATTCCAGGGTGTTCTTAGTGCCCCCTGCTTCTGAACAAATCATCCCCTCATCAGTTCAGTTAAGCTAATAAGAGCTGAAATATTTATTTTTTACCTCTACCAACAGAATTGTTACTATTCTACTGAGAAATAACCTCTTACCTCAGGCGTCAGTAAAGTCACTCAAGGACAGACGTTCCTTTTCACAATCAATTTAATTCAAGTCATTAACCAAGAAGCCCAAAGAAGTTTATAGACCTTAAAAATACAAATAACAGAGTGTGCTATGTCTTTAATTAGTAACACTCCAGATTTGAAATGATGACCTAGAGGTATATAACTCCATAGCCCATTACCAATCCCCTGAGCCACTCCAATCTGTCAGAGACCTTGTCCCTGCCTTACTCTTTTAAGTAAGGTTAAGAAAAGCTAGAGACAAAGTGGCAATTTGCCTTTTCTTTTTCTCTTTTTGTTATAATTTTCAACTGCCTTTCAAAACACTTAAAAAACTCAATAGTTGGTGATAAAATACAAAATGTTGGAAAATTTGGTGATATTTAAGAAAATGTGGCTATCAATCCTTTTACAAAAATGTAAAAAAATTTTTTTGAAAAGTATTTGATAAGTCTTATTAAAAGTTATAATTTTATATTTTCATTTTCTTCCTTTTGTGTGTGTGTGAAACAAAATATAAAACAAATGCCACTTTTTACTGTGAGATTAGTCATCTATTACTGTAGTGATCTGCTTTATCTGATCTCAGAAAGCCTTGCTAAAATTTATTTCCAATTCATAAGCATGGGGGATATAAAAGTAAAAATTCAAATTTCCTTTGGAGCAGATAACTACCACTAGGTGGTAAAAAAACAAACAAACAAACAACAACAACAACAAAAAAACAAAACCCACTGCTATTCTTATGCCCTTAAAAGCAGCATCAAATTTTTATCAAATTTTATAAATTTTGAGCATTGCAGCACACTTCAAAACTGGGTTCCTAGTGCACAGAAATCCTGGAAATTGACATTTACTTCTTTTTTGAAGATAATCATCTCAGGATTTTGTAAAATAAAGATATCAAATATATCAATACCCAATACATTTTTTTCAGCTTTAAAGCTTTGAATATGTACTACAATATATTGCAGTACGTGCTTTATGTAAACTCTTTTCCTTCCTTTTTTTTTCAGGGTGATAATATTCAAAAATTTCTAAATCACTGTATACATTGTGAGAAATCACACTCAGTGATACCAGGATGATATAGTTACTCTATTTATTAAATTTAATATGTTTTTTTTTCTGTCTAGCAAGAATTTTAATAGCAGTGTCTTTCCTGAAGCCATCAGAAAAGTGGACTATGGACTTCACTTTTCTGAAGTCCATGTGCACTGGACTGTGAACCTCTGTGAGAATTTTCAAACACCACTTCAACCATTCAAGACTCACAACAGCACGGGAGAGGCTCATAACTCCAGAGTGAATACGAAGGGCTTCAGAAAAGTAATTCTTTGTCTCCTCCTGCCCTTCAGAGGAAAAATTTAACTCCTTGGGAGGATGCTTGGAGGTCAAATATTGTGTTTTTACCACCTCAGTCCAAAATCACATAACAGGAGAGAAAGAAGCACCTCAGTAGTGAGATATAGTTAGTTCATGAACTGATACTGGTATTTCAAACCTAGAAATTGCTTTTATTCATTTTTTGTTAGTATGCTAACTCAGAGAACTGTATTATTGTTGCCATCCCTACTGCTGCTGAGTTCCTCGGGCTTAATCCTTGAGATTTATGATTTTTTCAATATATTAAAATTATTTAAAGATGTAGTTCTAAATTACAGAATGTAGAAGGACAAGAGGATGAGTCCAGTCCTGGCAGCAGTGCCCAGTGACAGGATGAGGGACAATGGGCACAAACAGAAAGGCAGGAAATTCTATCTGAGTCCAAGGAAAAACCACTTTGATAGAGCACTAGAAGACAGCCCAGAGAGGATGTGGAGTCTCCTTTTGGGGAATATTCAAAACCCACCTGGATATGGACCAGTGCAACCTGCTCTAAATGAACCTGCTTTAGCAGAGGGGTTTGACTAGATGATCTTCAGAGGTCCTTTCTGGCTCCAACCATTTTGTGATTCCCTGACAAACAACAGATGTTTCAGGTTTCTCCATGAATGCTTTCTCTAGACTCTGTGGAAACAAATGCCCTTGGCCAGCTGAAGCAGCTGCCTGAAGGCAGAATGCAATTTCAGCCCTTTAAACAGTGAAATGGCAATAACAGAGGTTTCTGTTCTCTCTGTCCCACAGTCTGTTCTTCCTTCTGTAACTACCTTTAGATTTTAGATCTAGACCTGACTATTGTCTCGTCTTTGACAGCTTGCCAGGCAGGGTGCATTGCCATATATTTTTACATTCTTTATGCTACAGTTTATTTATTCTGTATGGAGTGGATTATTTCCACAAATGTCCATTGTCTGTATGGCACTGACAAAGACAGACAAAGGATGCACTTTTAGCAGCAAAGTAGGATTCAGGATACCTCAACACAATGATCAAACAGCCTGTCTGAATTATGCAAATCTGTTTAATTACAGCCTTTTTCCATGAAGCCTTTATGCCAGAAAGATAGTCTCAGCAACCTCAAAACTGAACAATTTGCAAACATTTTAGAATCTGCTAAGATAAAAGGGTTTGTCTGTTTCAGGACCCATTCTGATTGATAATTTCTGTCAAATGGATTTTGACATTATAATTGAATGGTTGCAAACCTGAAAGTAAAAGTGACATTATATTCCCTTTGAACACGAAATGAAAGGAAGTGTACCTTATTATCACTAGGTATCTTGTTTAATCAATGTTGTTCTTACTCCAAATTTTTATGGACAAGATACACAGTTGCTAAATTGGATACTACAACCAGATACCTGCTGAGGGATGGGGAACAGATAGGGAGAAAGAATTGAAACCATTTCCCTGAAGAAAACTCTCGTGTTATATTGTCATCTATGTATTTTGAAGACACTGAAGTTTCTCTGGAGACATATAGAAAAAACTTTCCAGTTCTCTTAAATTAAGTAACTAGATGAGTCCCAATAAATCATATCAGTCAAGTGATCAGAGATTGTGTGCACATCAACAATATAATTTTTTGCTAGAAATAACACCGTATCATCAGAACTCTAGAAGACAACTTCATCCAGACAATAAGATGCGTACAAATATTCTGAAGTTCTGAAAGAACCAAACTGTCAACTCATCCTCCAGCATCACCTCCCCATCTTGCATGTCTTAGCAAAAGGGACAGTAGCTGCAGACTCCACTGCTCCAGAGAATCATGATAAAAGAGTTTGTGGACTAGAGGCACTTCACTGGGCAAAAATGTTGACACAATGGAATGTTTATGCTATTGATATTTATGCTATTGTGTTAGCTTACAATATCTGTTAATTTTCCACATGCATCAGGAGAATTCTGAGATAACTGAGAGCAAAAATTAGCTGTAACATCAGAAAAAGATTTAGGCATTAAAAGTATAGAAATATCATATTGATATTACTTTTATGTGTGACTGGAGAACTAATATATCTTGCCATGGACCACGACTTCATTTTGCAGGATATTTCATAAAGTCAGAACTAAAAAAAAATAGCTCATTAGGTTTTAACTTTTTAGGTATAAATCAATGAGAAAGCAAATTACTGGAAGACAACAAAGAAACCCTGAGATAATATGCATTAGCCTGAATAGTCCTGACAGGTAAATCATCCTTATTGATGGATAACCTCTCCAATGGGTTCAGTTTTAAATTAAAATTTCTATTAAACAAGAATTTGTTGTCCAGCTATATTTTTTCAGGTAATCCATGGTGAGACATACATTGAAACTTCAAGTAAAATAAATGCTTAAGATATCACCGCTGGAGTGATTTAAAGGCAGTGTTTACTTATTCTATGTTTGTTTAACAATCCTGAAAAAAATACTATCTTTATTTTAACTAATGATTATCCCTTTCTTCTAAATTAGCTTCAAATCCTTTGCTCATGTTGAATCAAAGTGACTTCAAACAGAAGTCCATTTATTAAATATTTTATTAGGTCTTTCATTATGTATGCTTGTTAAGATCTTAATAGAGATGTTAAGTAATGGAATTTTACAAGTTCCTAAAATTTCATAAATCTCCATAAATTTTCTTTTTATGAGAAACCTGCTTTCATAGTGCCTGATTTTTTATTCATACGCAACAAAAATGTTAATATACTGTAATTAAGCTAATATGATTTATCTTTTCACTCATTATATAAGTTAATTTTTGTTCTAAAGAAATCCTGTTTTCGAATTCTCTCCAGCAAAGTAGAATTAAAGTAATTATGGTTTGGCACAGGAAATTAGTCATAAAGGGCCATGATTTCTAAACTAAATGGAAGTTTTCACAGGCTGGATTAGCCAAATACTTTAGAAAAAGGGAGAATATAAAGGAAATAATTTGCAGTGAAAATTATTCTTAGTGCAAGAAGTCACTTTTTGGGTACAAAAACTTCAGATGGTAAGTAGTGTAATAGCAGGTGAAGAAGT
Source organism: Turdus rufiventris (assembly GCA_013186435.1). Taxonomy (NCBI): domain Eukaryota; kingdom Metazoa; phylum Chordata; class Aves; order Passeriformes; family Turdidae; genus Turdus; species Turdus rufiventris. The sequence continues at coordinate 135,928 of PYHW01010724.1, read as the reverse complement.
TTGAATCTTTTAATCTATTTTATATTTGTCCTTGCTGAGTGAGATCATTAACATCTCTGGGTTTTTTGGTTGGTAGTTTTGTTATTTGGGTTTTTTTCTTTGTTTGTTTGGGGTTTTTGGTTTGTTTTGTTTTGAATTCTGAAAATGTGAAGATCACACCAGTGTGACTGTCATAGTTTCCTTCCCAAATCTCTGACTGATGGAAGAATATTGACAGCTTCACAAGTGTGGATGTACCCATTGAAGCTTGTGGAAGTCCTTGCACATAAATTTACTAAACCAATGACTGTATGACAGATTTTATTGTGCTGCTAATGCAATATTTGAAGCCTCCATGACTCGTACCATCATTCACTGAGATCTTTGAAGCTTCGGCACTGAAGTAAAAAGATCCTATCAGTGTAGCACTGGGCCTGGTGTTGATAAATTGGGTACTGATGAAAATGAAATAAGCACAGCAAAGGATGAGTCTGACAACAAAAAATATAAGACTACCTCTATCAACTTGAGTGCAATGAACTGAAATCTCCTTTTCCTAGAAACAACTGGCAACAGAGCCCTAACCAGGAAAGTTAAAACACTGCCAGAGATCAGAGGATGAGCATGACACAATAAACACAGAGCCAGGGAGAAGAGAACAAAAGGAATGGGACTTGTTATCGCTTACATTACAGGGTAACGCACTCAAGAACTTAATAAACTACAATCATTGTCATCTACATCTGCAAATCCCTCTGAGGTATGCAAAATAAGTTGTAGTTGCAGAGTATACTTCAGGAGTGCTGGTTAGGACAGCTCTAAAGAAAACTAGACTGTTTATGAAGTCTACTTTGACCAATACATTAAATAAAATATCAATGGAGAAAAAGGAAGTAGACTTCTTTATTCTTGAGAATTTAAAAACATATTTGAAACTAGAAATCAAGATAAAACGAAAAATATCAAATTGTTGATTTTTTTTTGTTCAATGAGATTTTTTTGTTCATGATATCTAATCCATGATTTTTTATATGAGAAGCTTACCATGAGATGTCAGAGATATGTAATTTCTATACATCTTCACATATGTATCTGTGCTTGAATAAAATGCCCTAGTGCAGAATACAGACATCATCTTCTGTAAGATCACCAGTCCATGACATCAATTATGCAATGAGTTTTCCCCTTGAACTTTTTTCCTCTATTATATTTTCATTACCACACTCAGTGTAGGAGTTAGGCTGGACAATTTTCTTGCTGCCATGATGGATGATTATGACATGTTATGAATAAGAGGTGATTAAATATAAACTATGTGTTGTCCATCAATGCAGTTATTATGGAGGCTTTGTTATTAATATATTTTTAATTTCTCAGTTCACGGATGAAAGGATCAGCCTACATTAATAGTGCTACATAAAGGGATAATTTAGTAAGATACCTGGTGCCCTACTCCTGATTCAGATAAACTTCCCATTAAAATATGTGGGAATGGCAGTGTGACTGAACCCTTTAGTTTGGTCCTAGAGACAATCTTGTCCTATTCAACACAATAGGAAGCTTAATTCAGAATATTTATTCATATTAAATTTTAACCTTCTGTTTAAAGAATATGTTGAAAATGCGGTATATGGATAATTTTCTTCTTGTTAAGAGAAGCATAATTTATTTGATTCTCTAAAATTTTTTCACAGCAAACAGAACCTTGACTTTCCTCTGTGTCTGCTTGCCAGCTTATGCAATGAAACCTATTGAAAATCGTCATTTATAAAAATCCTTAGAGACTGACTCAAAAAACTTTTTGGTAAGAGTTTTTTTTTTTTTTTTTTGGTGTGTGAAATGATAAATTCTTTTCCATCTTTTTTTTCTCCTGTGGTTTAGACACTTTAAGGACTCAGCTACACATTCCTGCTTTTTCCCATTACCATTCTGCTTTTTTTCCCCTTCTTGAGTCACCACAGCGAATTTTGTTGCACAAAATATGGATATGAGATAAAAAGTTTAAAAATTCAAATAAATGGCAGAAAAACTTTTATTAATTTTGTTTTCAAAATTGATATTTTTATTATATTTTATGGTCTCTATTTTTGGTTTTATAGTGTGCACTTAATGCATTTTGACTACAGATATTTCAGAACGTGATAAAATGCTGAGAAGAGGCAGGATTTAAGGAAAATATATAGTAAAACAAATGTGGTGTGGTCAGAACATAGATTTTATTTCCTCAGTAGACAGTTCAGTGCAGAGCCAAGACTTTAAAAGAAAGAGATTTTCTAGTTTGAGGAGAAAAGGAAGAAAAAGGGCATGTGAAGGATATCTTCAGTTCAGTGAGCTATGGGAGGGGAAGGAATAGTACAAGGATGATTAAAAAAAAATCCTTTCAAGTAAATGAATGTATTGCAAGAGCTGATTTTATTCTGTGGACAAAATTTGGCGACAATGTTATTCACACAGGGTTTGAGACAGCCTATGGCACCTCAGTGAGCCTGCAGGAGCCTGCAGTGGGACAGCAGAGCAGCCCTGGTGACTTACTTCTTATCAACTAACTCTGATCAGAGTCTTTCAATCCATGCCAGTAACAAATGCAGCTCCTTTATTCTCCACCTTGGATTTAAGGAGGATGTAAAAGTAGAAAAATTTAACATTAGATATAGCTGAACACCGAGATACAGAAATGGCTGGTTTATCCATTGACATGAAATTTTCTTCACATACTAGTGAAGTAAATGCTAGAGAGAGAAAGCACTCTGTCATTAGCCTAAAGTGAACAGGTTTTTTTTTTGCCTAAGAATGGGGTATGTTTTCCATGATGCTCCTTGCTAGTTAGTTACAAATTTATTCCGACCTTGTATAATGTCCGTCTCTACTTTTTGCATAATTTTATTCATTTCACTTAAAATGAAAAATAAAATGCAGAAATTGTGATTATAAAAGAAAACTAATTTGATTTAAATATTTTATTTCTTTCAAGAAAATGTTTTCAAGTTATTACTGAACTTGGAAGAAGACTAAAAGGAGAAGAGGAGAACCTGGAGAAGCAGTCAGTGCACATAGGTAAGAGATCTAGAACTCACAGAAGCTGGCTATTGTCTTACCAATAATTTTGTTGAACTCGGAGTCAAATCATTAAAATAACAGAGCACAAGAAAAACCAATATGCAAGAATTTAAGCGTATAATATACATTATCAATTTACAGTTGCTTTATCATCACAGTAGACCAATGAAATGACTCATCAGCGCAGATAATTTCAGCCAATTTAAATATAAAACATTAATGAAGTCACATGTGAGCGGACAAACAGCAATGCTAAACAAATCTGGAAATCACAAATAGACTCTACAATGTCTCAATCAATTTTTGGTTAATGCTATATTAAGTAGGAGTAATTATTCAAGTTAGAGGTTTCTTTGTACAAATTACAGGTAATAAGCTTAATGTAGATATGACATAGTTCCTTAATTCTAACCATTAAGGAAAGTAGATTTAACTCCATTAAGTAACCTCACTTAAATATGACAATAGATAACCATGGTCATTAAACTAATGACATCTGTCATCAACATTGATGTCACCACTATGACATGCAAGCTTCCAGAATAAAGACTCAGTCAGTAGTTCTGTTATAAAATAATTCAGGGGGTTGTAGCCTGGCTATTTTAAGCAATGGTGGAGGAAAAAAAAATAGTCAACCCATAATAAAAGTTATTGAACAAGGTCTGCACCAGTAATGTCCATGGGAAAGTCTCTACAGTTTATGTGCATGTGGCAGGGCAGGATGAATTTTGATAAGCAGAACTGTGAAATGGCATTTAACACATATATGCCTACATCAATCTGCTTTAGAAAATCTATCAGCACAGAACTCCTCAAAAAACCTTATAGAGATGAAACCTGCACTGTTCAAATACTCTCTCTTTGTTCTATCTTGAGTTCCTAGTCATCTTCAATAAGAGGATTCCAGTATATACTCCCAGGATGAAGTATTTGCTCCTTATACCTACAGACAAGCACAGATCAAGCACTTACACATTTCTAAACAGCAGCTAATAGCTTTTGGTGGAAATATGAGTGATGTCTAATAAGTTTGCAAACGGCAAGTGGCTCACTTAGAGATATCCTCAGGGCATCTCCTGCTGTCTATACATTCAGATTCACAGAATAACCTGCTGTTCTGTAGCTGAAGTTATTAGCTCAGCACTGAAGAAGTGCTGAATTTCTTAGTATAAAATTCATTCTCTACTATTTTTGCACACTCCCTGTATGCTCTTTTTACTGCTTCCTCAGTGCTTATTTCTTATCTGGAAAAATATGTCAATGAGTGTCCATATCAGTCTGATAGAACTGGCAAGGGTACAATGAAAATGATGCTAAGGAACAGGGAAGATAAATTATGTTTTAAAGGCAATAGAAATAGTCACTTGAAACCTATTGGTCTGCAGTACAGGATGGCATCTTCTGAATGAAGCTTGAGAGCAGAACACATCCTCTCTGCTCTCCCTGATGCCTTGTAGAGACCCCTTATCCAGCACCTCTGTCTAACCCCTAGCTCATCCTGGCTTTGCAGCAGATTTTCTCAGCGTTTGTGGAGGAGATGGGACTTGGTCACTCCATGTGTGCAGGGCAGACCTGTTCTAGGGGAAAGCAGTTTGCTTGCTTGCCTGTTCTTGTGCAAGAATTAGACAAGAGAGTTCTTTCTTTTTTTCTTAATATTTCAGCACTGGACTGAAGTTTTCTGATTTTTAGTTTTGTTCTTTTGAATTATTAAATAAAGGAAAAGCACTCACACTGTTGGAAACACCACTGGGACATACCAGTTATGGCCTTCCCTTTTTGCATTTCCTTTTGCCCTTGTTCAGGAATTCTACAAATTATCTTCCTCTCTCCCCATAGACAGTTCACTCCAGAGAGTGCAGCCTTTCTTCTACAGGCAGGGCCAGTGAGACCAGCCAGGCTCAAAGTCATGAGCTAAATAAAGTATCAGTATTTTTCACCAAAGGAGGAAGAGGGGAAATTGATTCAGCCTTTGGGGTGCAGTAACTGCTGAAAAGAACTCTAAGAAGATTCTGCTTTGCTTAAGATCTCTGGGCAATTCCTACTGTTTTCTGGTGAGCAAGTAGGCAATAATTTATAATGCAATAAGAACTGTATGTTCTTTAAGCTCCCTTGCAAATAACAAGTGAGAAACTGCTGGAATAAAACTGATATTGTTAAGAACAAGCAAACAAAAAAAACCCTAAAAAATATTACAAACTATTTTAAAAATCAATTATAAGGGATAAAAATTAAAATCACAGAATGATTTATCTGTTAGAATAATTATACTGTTTTAAGAAAAAGAAGAATTGTTGTTTCAACCTGGTCAAATCCCTGTTTTTTCTTTCTTACCTTCAAGGCAAAAGACCTAAACTTCACGCTGAGTGGAAATGGAAACTTAACAAAGTGTTTTCACTTTCAGTTTCTAATACATGATGTGGAGCAAACAAAAGAAAGGATTGCTTTATTGATAAAAATCAATACAGGTATGAAAGTAAACATAAACAAAACACATTCAAGTGGACAAGGGAAAATAATTATAGTCCTAGACTGCTGGAGAGGTTTCTGTTGATTTCTACAGACAGGACCCTGTAGTACACAAGGTGTCACAAACAGCTTTTCAGATGATGATTTCTTCAAAGGTAAAATCAAATGTCAAAACTTCTGCTAATCTACCTCAGTCTGTGAAATCACATGTCATAAAATGAAGACCTAATTATAGTGTTTTCTACTGGAAGTTTGACAGCTATCATACAATAGAGTTAAATATCCAAAAGGAAGTCTTTATTTTACAAGTACGGATGAAAATTTAATGGGAGTTTGCATCCTAATTCACTGCTACTCTGGAAAATGGAGCAGATGTCTTCAACACACCTCTAAGTCAGTCAAATATTCCTGCAATGCTCAGTGTGGTGTGTGCAGCCACATCAACAGAGCACAGCAAAAAGTGCAGTACCATAACAAATGCATTGTTGATTAAAGCTCTGCTAGATCCCATAAACAACATCTTGGTGCTCTCTGAAACATAATTCCTTGGGTGTTTTGCATATGCAATCAGTAATTCTATTTTAGATGTAATTTGTCTCCTTAAGAGTTCCAGGGGATAGCTGGATAAAAAAACCCTTTTCACATAATTTCTAGGTGTCAAAATCATTAATGTGGAAGGTTTGAAAGAAGGGGATGAAAACTTGTTTTCCACTTGGTGTCTTTCCTCTCAGTGGCCTTCAAAGCTGTCAAAATACTACAGATAATATGATATTCAACTGGGACAGTGAGGTCTTTCTGCCACCAACTCCTTGCATGTAGGGCACTACCCACATATCACATAAAAATGTCCAGAAACCTCATGTTCATATCTGAAAAAGCCCAGTAAATAAATGGCTCTCCTACAGGCTAATAAGATTTTGGGATGACCTCAACTGGTTCATCTTTGGAGAAAAACACCAGGTGTATTTTAGGTAGTTGGATTTACATGTAGCAATTTTGAGCTGTCTTTATTCTGCAGCTCTCCCAAGAATTTATCACTATGCTCAAGAACCAGATCCTTTAAGCATTTTACACAGTCAGCTTTACAAGGTGGACTATGTTTCCACACAATGAGTTTTTTAACTTTGGATGATAAATCTTATGGACAAGGTGAGGGAATGGTCAAAGTAACTAGTTTAAGTCAATTTACACATGGGAATTCTTAATAGGGATACTGAATACGGGTTTTATAGATTATAAACCTTATGCAAAGAGAAATCAACCTTGTTATATAGAAAGAAATATGGATTAGAAGAGGGGTTATTTGCTGTTATTTATGCTGGTTTAGGTCAGATGCCATTTACTCTTGGCTTTCCTAGAGAATGTATCAGTATAGGAATAATAAGTATGAGTCAAGACAAAAGAGGCTTTAAAAGAACAGAGCACATAAAATGTGAGAAATCAGGAATGGCATGAACAATAGGTGTAAAAGGGTACCATTATAAGTAGGAAAACATCAGAAATATGTTTATGGAGGTACGTTGTAAATATTATTTTAAATGTGTTTAGATAAAAAATATTGTCTTCTATATTTTTAGAACTCTGCAGAAGAAAAGTAAATAAACGGGGTTTTAAAAGCGTATTGTATAGCTGTGACTTGTGGGAAGGTGGACAAATCACTGTAGTATAAAACAAATGCCAGAATTATGAGAAGATATTCAGATAGGTGACAAATCCATGTTTCATAGTTGGTAAGACAGAGCTGGAATGCTAACTGAGCAGGAAAGATAGTAGTTTAAAAACTGATGGATTTAGCCAGTGACTGCATGTGAAAAACAGAGATTGAATTTGCAATTGTCGCCAGCTTGGATGTCTGGAGGGGAAAAAATGCAGTTTTTTGAAAAAGATCTATGGTAAAGAGGACAGAAAAAGGAGAGTTGCCTTTGGAAAGAAATTGTTTGATGAATGGTATAAATATTTGAGTTTTGAGTCACATTAGAAAACTCCTTTCTAAAGAGCAGAAAAAGTGCAATGGACTGACAGCTACAACTTACTACTTTTCCTCTCATTTGAGATTAAAATGAAAATCTGTCAGACTAAAAATTTTTTAAATTCTCTTCATAACAGAGACTGAAACTTTTCTAATCATATTCTGCAATAAAACAAAATCTATTTTAACAGATGTTTCAGAGGAAAAGAGATTATTAAGCAAATGTCAGGTCAAATTAAATTATGTGGAATGCCATATGAATGTGGGAAAATGTTACTTTTTTCTTTTTAGTTCTACTTACACTCTCAGAATACCTTTTTTTTTTTTTCTTCTATTGTCTCAGTCTTGAAGTAATTCTGAGGACCACCTAGCTGGCCCAAGGATTCTGATCTCTGTCTTCAGAGCTGTGACAGTAGCAGAGTTTCTTGGGGGGCAGAGGAGTTTTAGGGCACCAAAAAGAGCTGGGACTTAGGGCTGGAAAGACAGAGAGGTTTCAAGACAAGTGATTCAAGGAGCTTGTGTGCAAAAGGAGCAAGAGAAAACAAGGTCTGTGAGAAGAGACGGGCATTATGTTCAGGCTTATGGGATATTTGGATGTCTCTCAGTCCTGACAGATCTCAAACTTTGCTCTTTCCAATTTCTTATGCCTTTCACCTGCTCTCTCTGGAATCCTCACTTCCCAGCTGCCCCATCACAGCAAAGTCAGACTTTTCCAAAAAAAGTCTCACAGCTTTGCACATGCCTAAGGCAGAGAAACCATGAGTGTGGCCAAAGTGACTTTTGAAGATACTTCAGTTCTTCAGAACGTATCCCTAGGGGGATTTCTTTTGCATTAAAACTTTAGGATTAGGGTTTGGAATTAATAAATTAATGATTCATTTAAATTATTTTAAATCACTCATCCACTTCAGCAGGTTTTACCAATTATCCAGGAAAGTAATGGTCCCTTACAGTTAAAGGTGGGTGTTATTTGTGATTTTCTTCCTAACCACATAGGTTTCCTTGCTAATGACTGATTGCAGAAGAGAAGAACATGAGAATCCCTGTGCAAAATGCAGTTATGATTATCTCCTGCCCTACTTTGCACTGAAGTAATTAAATATTAGCAAGATTGTGAAGCACTTCTAATGTACTGTAAAGACAAAATATTATTTTGTAATAACTTGAGTTAAAGTTTGCTAACTTTACCCACACATCTGAATGGCATTTCAACTCACAAAATAAACAACATTATTTACTTAAACTACAAGAATTTGAAAATACAGATTGTGTAAGGTGTGAAATGCAGACATCTCATTCTGTCCTGTGCATTTACACCTGATATGATGGCAGACACAGGCTGGCCTGACAGAAAAGTGCCACATCACAGTTCATGTGTGGAAATGGTAACTGGGACAAGAAAACACTAGAAAGATTAATTCCAAATTCCAACTTCTTTTAAAACAGGTGTAAATTTGATCTTTTTTTTTAATCTGAAACTACTATAACAGCATTAAATTCACAATATGTGGTATAATTTAATAGCAAGAAGAATAACAGAAAGCTAAAAACAAATCTAATATTGCAGTCTTTCTGGCTGATACAAGCAGATTTTTCTTACTATTTTCTTATAATTCTGTTTCTACTTCTCCCTAGAACACAAAAATCAGGAAAGGTATAGAAATGTAATAAACCTACTTCATTGTTACTGCTGCGTGAGCTGTGTAAGGTCTATCCATCCTGACAGCCTCTTCTTTCCTGCCAATATTTATTCCCTTTTATTTAAGATTCTGAAATTACTACTCAAATCAACATTGGATTAATTTTCTTCATTTTCTTCATTTCTGTTTAGGGATAAAATCTGTTAGCAAGAGATTTGTGGGTGATCATGAGTCACACCTTTGGTTAAAGTGGGAAAATCTAAGTATTTTTCACTGTTCACATTATATTTGAAAATCATAAGACCTCCCCAAACAAAAAACATTTAAATAACACATTTTTTTGTTTCCAATTCCATTGGAAGTCTGAGATTGCCTCTGAACACAGAGCTCCCAATAAAAGACCTGCCACAAGAAAACTGGGACTTTTTAACACCAATTTTGGTTTTTTATTTTCTGCAGTGTACTTGGGCAGATTGATACAGCACCACTGGTATTTGTACCTGGATGTTCTTAGACCTACAGTTTTTCTGGCCCTAAACTCAGACTTACCTTTACTTTATCCTAGATATTTGTCTTTAGATACTTGCTTTATGTATCTGTTTAGTAAAAAATGCCTTTTCAAAGGATTATTCAGTATCTAAGATTTCGCATTTGTGCATTTCATGGAGCTACTCAATGATTCTGTAAGTCCAGCAAATGATTAAAAAAAAAAAAAAAAAAAAAAAAAAGTGCCATTTGATGGTTCTTACTACAAAAGTATTTATGAGATTCCCATTTATAAAAAAGGGGACCAAATCAGTTCCCATGTATACTGAGGAAAAGTTCATCAATAGATAGGTGAGATGCCTGAGCATTTTTGGACAAAAGCTGCCTTGGTGATGAGTGAGAACCAGCAGTGTGTCTTTGTGTTGTTATTTTGGCTATGTGTATTTTACACATAAATATTCACAAAATCTGGAATTACTCACAGTAAGAAGTTGCTTTTCTAAGATGAAAATTAATGCATAGGATCTTTTCTTAAAGAGAATTAACAATGCCTGAACACTCGCTTTACATTCAGACTCAGTGATATAGGTGCAAGGAGGGGTTTAGGTAATTAAATTCCAGTACTGAGATTAAAAAAATTCTCAAATTCCAAATTCCTTCACAGATTTATAATGTGACATTGGACATGTTACTTCACCTCTCTTCATAATCTACAATAGAGAATCCAATTCTTTGCTTTTCATCATCCAAAAAATAAATCCTTTGAACAAAGTGAGGAATAAGGATCAATTCCCCAATCTTCCAGCTAAGCTAAATGTCCTGATGAAGCACAGTTGTAGAGGTAAAAATATTACTAAGTATCAGTTCTGTATATATCATAAAATTATTTTGGGCAATATTTCAGTAGTTTTGCTCCCTTTGCTTCATGTGATTCACTCTTCTTTTGAGTCTTATTCTGTGAGACCAGGAGAATGTATGTATTTTAGTTTTTAAGGATGGGGAGTTAATTATGAAGGCCTCTGCCAAAAAGATGAAGGCAGCACAATTAGATGAAAACAAAGATCAAAAGACAGCAAATCTTCCATCCTCCCTGAATAACTGGGGCTGTAAAATGGCTTCAATATGAAAATTTCTTCCTAGCTGAATTAACCGAGCTTTTCGAACATACTGTTAATACCTATAAATCTTAATTAATAGTTGGAATTATGGCATATAGTAGGTAGTATTTTCTTAAAGAAAAAGAGCATGCTTGCTTTCCTCCCATATCTGCTGTCCCTTGGCTCCCTGAGAACCCTGACCATGATGTGGGGAGCACAGTGTGTGTCCACCTTACAAGGAGATGATGAGAGTGCTGTTGTCACCCTTAAGTGACTACCAGCTGCTGCTATCAAATCAAAAATGGCTGGAAAAATTGAAAGGGACATAAGAAAGTAATCCCTTCAAATTGCCACAATATTTACTGGAAAGAGAGGCTTTCAGGGGAAATCAAGCATGTAATCCTGTAAGCCCTCTGCCCAGTCATAGCACGAGCACACAGGGGCACCTATTGAAATATGGTAATGATCACAGTTCTGCAGCCCAGGAAACAAATGAAAATATTGAAAATTTTTTTAAAACAAAGAGCAATTCGCTATTCAAATCTTTTGCATGAGCTCAGAACAATTGTTGCCATTCATAATTAAAAGCACCTGGTTCTGTATTTTTGGGTTTTATATAAATTTGTTTAGAACTGAGATGGCAAAAAACTCCCACCCAACAAACACACATTTATAGAAATAGAAACAACATTAACATGCTGCATAATATAAAAAACATCAATTTTATGGCTGCACAATTTCCTTCTCATAATGCTGTGTGCCAGCAGTAGCAAATATGAAAGCAGATCGATTTAAAGTTCAAGTTAAGTTGCATGAGTTTCCCATGGTGAAGCAATTATTCCCTCAGAGGCTCTCATTTTCTTTATCACACCATGAATTCCTCAGGAAACGAATGTGCAGTTTCTACCATGTGGATACTTGTATTGCAACAAAAAACCTCAGAAACAGTATTTAAGGATAGACATTTTTCTCTCTGTGGAGGCTTCCTAAATTTGAAGTTTGACCTCTCTACAGTTAAAAGCATTTACTTTTGGCAAAATAGTGTTCCTATTAATCTAATCTAAGCCATCTCTTTCCCTTTAAATTCAGAACTTATTTATTTCTCAATAATATAGGTTAAACTTCTCAGTAAAAGCCTGGGGTGAATATAATAACACTACATATATTGGCATGCACTGAAGTGGTATCACCAATATTTTATATATCTAAGGGCTGGAAATCGACATCATCCCTGAACCTTTGTATTATTCTCTGCCGTATCCCTCTGAAATGCATGGGAAACATTGATTTCAAACCTGTCAACAGGCTCAAAATCGAGCTTGTCCCTTCAGAGCTCAGCTCTCTGGATCTTCAGTTTCCAGCTGAAACCTTCCTGAAGCCAGGTCTGGGAGTATGGTCTGCACCAGTTTTTACCTCTCTCTGGTGTGACCATTAGGGAGCAGAGCTCTGCAGATCTGCTCTGCCATTCCACAGCAGGGTTTACTCCTGCAGAGAAAAAAAGTCTTTATTTAAACCCATCAATTCTAGTTGCCATTTTTGTGGGTATTCCATGTAGAGTTTGATGAGAAGGGAAAAAAAAAAAAAAAGACGGAAAAGCAGAAAAAAGAGATAAAAAAGAGAGAAAAAAATATAAGAATGGATCTGAGAATTTCACATTGCAAATGCATGTTGCATAAAAATTATGATGGTTTTAAAGTTCAATGTTCCTTTGTTTTTCTGCTAAATGTTATTTATTTCCTTATCTGTCTCTTTTTTTCACTTAGTTTCAAAATGTCTGATCAATTAATAATAACTACATTAAGACCTAAATTTCATTTTCATTCTCAAATTCATTAGACATGACATGAATACATGCTTTAGAGATTTGATTTGCATGAATCCCTTCTTTCCACATATTTCCCTATAAATTTCTATGGGTAGCTGGGCTGTTGCTTTTCTTTGTGCCAAAATTAATAAATACTTCTAATGCATAGTGTTTCCTAAACAAGACTTCTGAAGGCAGTAAATGGGTGTGAAACACTGGACTCAAGGGCTTATGTGGAATTTGGGCACGTGAACACGAGTGCTGGATGCTGCATGGTAACCTTTCTCCCAGTCATCTACACCAAAGACAAGAATGGCTGAAGGGTGGAAGAAGAAATCTACTGTCAAATAAGGATAATATTTATAATCCATTTTTTACATTAAAATTACGTGCATGCACACACACATATATATAAACACACACATATACCCATTGATTAATTTTCCAGTTTTTGTATGCTATTTTTAGCTATGGGTGCCTATAGAAAGAAAAACCGAATAAAGTCCTGAATAAAGCTGCAGGGGAAGAATTATCACACCTGACAGAGTACCAGCAAAAGAGTCAGGATCAGGGAAAAGACTGGGATTTTACTGTGAGATGTGAGTATAAGAATGGGAGCAGACACTTTGTGGAGTCAAGCACACTGAGACAGAGCTGCAGAAGGCTGTGAAGGAGAGAAGTCCAAAGCCAACATGGCAAAAGACAGGGCCAGTCCAAGAAAGATATTGTCACCCTAAAGTTGAATTACATCCTCAGTATTATTTGGATTACTTCAACAGAAATATCGTAGGCAGTATACCCACTTCATCATCATTTAAAAATTTCTAAAAATAGAGATTTTTATATGTTTACCACTGAAATCAATATTGGCTGCTGAATAATTTCTGCTTTGCTCATTCAACTATCACCTACTTCTCACCTTCAGAATTAGGACTAATAAGTATAAAATTTTCTACAGTAAGAAAAATTAAGATATTTCATTTTTTCAGAAAAAAAAATTATTTCCACACTTTCCATATAAAGGAAATTTAAAAAAAAATCAGGAAAACAAATATTTCAGCTTGTTTGCATGGAAATAAAATTCAACATCTTGCTGCTCCCTGGGGCATTTCCCTGCTGCACATGAGCAGCATCCCCAGGAGCTGCAGGTGAATGATGGGGCTCAGCTGCAGGCAGTAGGAAGGTTTCTCATATCTGATCTACAAGGCAGAAGTGGCCTGAAACTGTTTCTTTGAAATCTGAACTTCCAACCAAACTCTGTGCTGGTGAAAGTGCATCAAAATAATTCTGTTTTCATCAAAATTATCCATTTCCATGTAATACTTCAGTTTTGACAAAGCATCATTCTCCACATAGAAGTATGATGGAAAATTTCTGACAGGTTTTGTTCACAGAACTGAGCTTGATAAGAGCAGATATCTGTGTTTGGAGCTGGTTGGTGTAAGGGAACTCGCATTTTCATAATTTCCTGATATTTACTAAAAAAAAAAAATCTTCAAGGAATGTTATTTTTTTCTTTTAAAAGAATATTCATCAACCCTCTTACACCAAAAATATAATGGTGGACAGCTGGGTCTTAATATGCACTAAACCATAATTCTATTGCAAATGTAAATGATAAGAGACAAAAARGATAAAGAGCATGTGTGTCATCCTGAGTTACAGCTGAAAGTACAGCAATTTGATAACTGGTCAGCCAGCAGTGCTCACTAGTTCATGATAGTTCATGACTATTATCTACATGTTTTCCCATTTATTACATGCCAGCTGAGGCCAATTTTCAGCTGGGAACTATAGCAGCTGTCTCTGTGGAAAATAAAGGAATGTCACTTTAAATTTCTTTGCAGCATGACAGAAATGTCAGCTTCATGCTGGAAATGTACAGTGATACCCATTTCTTCTGACCCAAACACATTGCATCAATTCATGCTTATGAAAATGTCATTTGTGACTTTTTTTTTTCTTTTTAACCGATTTCCGACCTAAAAAAAAATTTGTCGTCTATCTACATCAGTGATCACAGTGTAAATTTAACACTGACCTCTCATATGATATTCTGAAAGCTTTAAAGATTTTATATTTTGATGGTATTATTTGCCATTGAATAAATTTTGATAGAGAAGGCAATAAAGAAATAAGAGGGAGGGAGGAAGGAAGGAAGGAAGGAAGGAAGGAAGGAAGGAAGGAAGGAAGGAAGGAAGGAAGGAAGGAAGGAAGGAAAAGAAGAGAGCTGCATCAATAATTATCTATTTTTGCAGTCCATTTTCTCCTCAGTCTTTATAATCACATAAGCTATTCATGTTTATCTTATTATTGGCCATTTACATGTGTATCAGGTGTACAGTAATAAAATATTAGAGTTATCTAATCTTTTAATAAGTATTTCTGGAACAATATGCTTATTCTTCCATCATCAGCATCCACAATTCTGAGAGAAGTCAAACTTGATAAAGAACTATAAAACTAGCCTTATAATCAAGTATCCATCTCTAAGTTGTTGGAAAGAGACACAAAAAGGTCACATTTCATCAGGCTTTAATTTTCCATTCTCATTTTCAAAAAGACTCATCTCTGTATTCTTCACAGAAGTATAAAGCCCTCCCTACCTCTGATAATCCTTTTATGCTTTCACATTAATATAACAGAGTGCAGAGAATTAATTATTAAGTACTGCTTATACAGTGCTGTAAATATACACTGTGTTACAAAACTTAAGATAAGCAATGGCTCCATTCCTAATAAGCTTACTATAATTAAATTCATTGTTGAATCTACATATAAAATGTAGCTAGGAGTCAAACCACATGGGAAAAACCTTTAAGCTAGGTAGAGAAACAGATGTGAATCTAACTTGTTCCTGGGTTATGAAAATTAATACCAATTGTAGACTGGTTAGCTATTGTTTCACATAATTCACGGAGCTTTTTGGCAAGTATTGATAAAATGTGGAAGTTTCATGTTATACATATAGAGTGGAGCTGAAAAAACTGACCTGAGATGGCTGATGGTCTATAATCTCTGTAATGTGTGAGGTTATTTTTCTTTCAGGTTAATATGCTGGATATTAGAAGTACATAATGGTATGCATAGCATTGTAGGCACATTATTTCAAATCAAGATTCTTTCTACCTTCAAACTTCAAATGAAAAAAATCCCTTTCCATGTCCACATTACTACTCACAGCTGTGGTGTAGTTGTGTGTCTGTTTGAAAAGTGGAATCCTTCTAGGAATCAGTTTATAAATTAACTGCATGTTTTTCAGGGACTGTTTATGCTTACAGAAGAAGATATAGGAGATTAAGTACAACAGAACCAGAGTAAAGAAAGAAATAAAAACAAATGTGTAATGTTGAGTCTTGTTTGTAGACTGAAATTTAAGAATTTACTAAGTACAGTAATGTGTATACCCATTAAACACTCAGTAAATACTAAAAATTTAATTGTTTTCAACATTAAAAGGAGAAAAAAATCTGTCTCCTATTCCCAAATTCAAATGAACATGTTCTCAAATATAACCTTACATATGGCCTTTTAAGTTGGAAATCATTCCATCTCAATCTCACATATGGAAAAACTTGCATCACAGGCAGATGAACAACTTCCTAGAGAAGAATCCAGTCTCTGCTCTACATCATGCCCATGAGACTGATTGAGGTGAAAAGCAGAGATTGGAATATATATAACATATATATAGAATAAATTCTATAATCACATAATTTCCTGGTGTGAACAGAGTTGATCTGTTCATAAAATATAAGTTACCTTCCTTTGGTGCTCCACTCCCTTCAGTTGAGATAACAGACTCCCCTCCTTAAATGTCTGCTTTTTGGGTTTGGGGTTACAGATGAAGACACACAATCCTTTTCACAGTAGAAGGAAGGAAATGGGGTCATCTTTATGATAAATACACTAGCCACTTTACTAGGCATTAAGCATCAGCCAAAATGCCAGGGGAAAAAATCCTAATTGTTGGTTTCAACAGTAAAGCTTGGCAACATACTGTCAGGCAGGGATTTTTGAAGGCTAACCTTGAAAATACAGGAATATATTGTCCTACTCTCAATATTGCCTATATAATTTTTGCAGGAACCATGCAGCATTTTTATTTCCAGTGGATTATCACTAATGGGAGAGCCTCTAGATTCCTAGTGTTAAATACAAATTCATACATTTCTTGTTTATTCGCAGCATATGTTCCTTGGCTATAGTACATGACACATACTGTGTGTTGCTTCCATAAAACAGATGCTACAAGGAAGCCAAAAATCATGAATTTATCTTTAATGTTAAAAATACGCACAATAGCAGAAAAATACTAACAGAAGAATGCTAGATGCAGAATCAAAATATCTAAAATTTCCTCTAACTGTGCCAATTGAAAAGCATATATATAAAATGAACTGTGATATAAATATGGACCCAGCTTTAAGAAGTCTTTATTTTCAGTTAAATGTATTTTAAGCCACTTAACTTGACTCTTTAGGATTTTGTATATTGACTGTGAGCTAACATTTTGATTCTTTATTTACTCAGGAATTTACAATATGATAAACTCTAAATCCAATTCACTAATTCACTAATTTAAAATAACTGAAGTCTACCTGACATATTTAGATTGTTAGATTTTCACAGTCATTATGAGGACTTGTTTTCTGAGAGCAGATAATTTTGTGTCAACTAGCTTCCTGTGTTAACAATAATGCTGTTATTACTTAAATTTCACTAGCATTGATGTGGATCTCTTTGAATGCTTGTTTATAATCTGTTTTGCCTTCAGCATAGAGCTCATTTTGCTACTCTAATAGTTACAATTTGTCTGGATTGTCATGCCTTCTCACAGTGACAGACAAACTGGTTGGGGCAGTGACATTTGATTGCTGTCAACCATCAGAAGTGCAATATGAAGTGGATGTTTTTCCTTTTTTAGAGATGGGCCAGTGGTAACATTAGAGGTAAACCAATGGTTTAACCAAACATTGCATCACCATTAACTTCTTTCAAGATGAGTAAGAGTGAAGAGTGCTTATGTTTTCATTTTTTCATTAACTGATTGATTAGCTGGAGGAGTTGTAAAATTCCTAAGAAACAATACATCCGACTTCTCTTGATTCATCAAATCATGACAGGCTTTTTCAAATGAAAGCAGGGATAGTTTATCTCTGTAAGAGATCTTCACATGAACTTGACAGGGAGTATCATCACAGTTTCTCTCTGAAAGTTTAGATGAATTACAGTATATGACACTTCACCAGAGCTTGCTTTATATACTTAGAGACTTTTTTTTTCCTGGATTCCAGTTATTCAGCCTGATTTGAAGAAATTTTCTGTGTAAAAAGGAGAGTGGAAAAAAAGGTTTTGTCCCCTTTTTTTTTTTAAGGAAAAAAAGCAAACAAACAATGTGCAGTTTAATCTGTTGTGAGCCATTCCAAGTGCTGTTACAGCCAGAAGTCAATTTTTTGTCAGAGATAAAATGTTTCTTCCTGTTCTTTCTTTAGCTGACAGATTTAGTCCCTATATGTACTGAGCACATATTGGACATTTCTAACTCATGTAACTCCACTGTGGCTCCTGTGCCTTTGGAATGTGACCACCATAGCTCAGTCAGGGGTGGAAGGCTCCAAGCCTGGGAGGCACGGGAAGGATGTAGTGATTTTGTGTATCCCAAAATGAGAGGCATCACTGTCCGACTTCCCTGAGATAAAATACTAAGAGCTGTTCCAAAATTAAAGGACATTTTCAAATACCAATTATTTCCTTCTCTATTGTTCATTATTTTCATAAGGAACACATCCTGGGAGCTGACACATGGTACCAGGAGCCTACTGAGCAGCTCAATAGCTTGCTGGTTTAGTACATCATGAGATTAAGCATGAACAGCTGACCATGCATCTCTGCACATCCTGAGCACAGGAATCTCACAGGTTCCAAGAAGAGGAAGTAAAATTGAGAAGGGATTTCTTATACTCTGTGAATTTGTGAGAATGGATTTAGTCAAAAAAGAAATCCAGTGTGATCTGGGTCAATAGTTGAGGAGTGTAGAGGCTAATATACAAGAATAGATTAATTTTATTTTATTCATCATTCTATTAAGCATTTTAATAAATATTTTCAGCCCATTAAGACAAAAGAAATCTTAAAAAAATATTTCTAGATTATATAACACGTTTCAAGCTCAAAAGCCCTGATTATCTAAAATTCTGAAATTCTCCTCAGTGGAAAACAAAATGAACTCATGGGCAGCCCAAAACTCTGGAATTATCCTTCTAAATATCTAGTCAATGCAGCTGTTAAAACAATAAATTCTACTGTGAGAAAAGAGTAAGCATGATTAAACTAGATGATGCAATTAATTATTCATCCTCATTAATAATTATATTTAATAACCTACTTATTATACACAATATATAAACTTTCTTGGAGATAAATGAAATTTGTACTTTACATATATATAGGTGTAAGTAAAAATGATACATTTTTCAATTATATGAGCCAGGACCTGACTCTTTAAACTTTTGAAGAAACAAAATGAAATACAGCCCCTTTCCAATGTTGCTTACCATATCATAATCTTGTGCAATTTATCCATACATAATATAACAATAAAATTGAACTTTGATTCTTGCAATCACATCATACTTGCTTATTTAAAGGTCAACCATTACTCTTAGAAGTAAACCCATTAAAATATTGTGATGCAAGAACGTAAATTACAATGCGTCTAAATGTGAAGTTATTGCTTAAACATCAAATGACACTGAAGACGTGACTAAAAACTAAATAAGATTCATCAGCATTCAGCTGGAAAAAACTAGATCAGAGTATGAGTATAATTTTTTGAGCAGTCTGATAGAGCTGGGCATGAAAATTTGAAAACTTCATGAGATTGTGTTTTTAAAAAAGTAATCTGATACTTTCTGATTGTTTAGTTTTCAAGATACTGACAGTCATCTGAATGTGGATTGGCTTTAACTAGCCATCACAAAATGATTTATGTAGGAAAATTAAATGAAACAAGGTCAAAGCATGTCTGTGTGAAAAATAACAGTCAGAAAAATATATTTGTACTCTATCAACTTTTAATGATATCTGATTTTAGCCTGATTGCTAAGAGGATATATTCCTCATCTTCCTCATTAAAACAACCCTCACTGGAAAAAATGAAAAGGATTACATTCAAAGAGCATGGATATAATTCATGCCTAAAAGAATATGTAAAAGATAATCAACTGTCTTAGGAGAAAGTCAAGAGGGCTCCTGTTTGAGCTCCAGCAGTGGGTCTGGAAACTGAGTTTGCAAGGGACCAAAAAGAAAGGCAAGCTTCAAGTGGAACAGATGCTGAGACAAGGTACTTAAATGAACGAGGGAATGCAATATCTGTCATCAAAGTGTGAGCTAGTAGCGTGTGACCTATTTAGTCTAGTGAAACAAAGGCTGAGAGAGGATAATATTGCTGCCTATAAAACCTTCCAGAGAGGGGTTTAAGCTTTTGGGAGGAAGATCTTCAAGCGAAAGGATATATAGAATCATGGTTGTGAATACATTTAGACTGAAAATACAAGAACACTCAGGGAGTCAGAGCTCAAAAATACATCTGTTTAGCATTGGACATAAAACATAAGAGGAAAACCTTGTATTATTATAAAAATGTTAAACAAAGAAAACAGTTACTTTGCTGGCAAGAAAAATCTGTCAAAATATCATGCTGATATCTTTAGTTTTGTTTTGTTTTTTTAATGTATTACTTGTCATTGAAAAGAGGAGTTGCAATCAGCTGGCTAACATGCTTAGTATTATCAACAAAAAAAAAGAAACTTACTACTCCTCTCTGAAATGAAGGAAGAGTATCAGAATATTTGGTTATTTTTCAAATGACCAGATTTTATAAAGTTTACCTGGGCTACTTATATATGGAAATTTTCTGTAAGAAATAGGGTGGCTGATCTTCCAAATCCAACCAATCTGATTGTATTTAAAAGTAGGGGTTGTGGTGAGAAAGGGAACCTGGAAAACCAGGGCTATGGGTTTAGCTGGCTTACTTTCAGCTCCTGGGATTTGGAAGTGTTATAGAAAATTGCAAGCTGTTGATATCCCCTAGACCGGTGGCAGATCAAATATTTGTAGCTGGTGGGGAGTGCAACAGAAAATATTGCAGTAGATGTGCATGTTTGTGTCATGGGATGTGCTGTGTGAGTGCAGTAAGGCAGCAGAGATCTAAGAGAACAGTGCAAAAGAAACAAGACAGTAAAGCTTTCTGTCTAGGTAATATCCCCAGGGTAAGACTATTAATTTATTATACTTTAAATAAAGGTCACTATCTTTTAAAGCACCTTGTCAATATACTCCCTTCATTAGCTTCTCAGGTTGCCATATATCCCTCTCTGCTGAGTTTGGGAGTAAGCCAGCAAAATGTCCATGGAGGGACACTGCAAGAGCAAGGCAGAGAAGAATGCCATGGAGCACTTGTTGGTTTTATTTGTCAGCTCAGAAAATCTACCTCGTTTAATCTCCCTGGAACCAGAAGCATCCAGCTCAGCACTCAACTGAAAAAAATAAAACAAACCTTGGTACTACAGTGTCCATGAGTTTATGTGCTCTGTCCCATGTCTGAGGGGGTGCCTCAGAGCTGGCCAGGGAAATTCCCAGCGGGGCTATGCAGAACAAGCACAGCCTGTGTGGAGCTGAGCTGGCTTCCAAGTGCACCTTCTGCGCTGAGTACAAGAGAGAAGTAAGGCTCAGAAAGTTTTCACCAAGTGCTAAACCGTTCTGGTGGGGATGGACACCACTACCCCCAAGGTAAGAATCAACCTCTATGGAGATTGTAACAGGAGGTGATTAACTGCCAGCATGTATTTGTCAGGAAAAAGTCACAGAAAGCCCATCTGATTTGCTTCTAAAATTAGCATAAAGGACAGGTAAGTAGGCAAGCCATAGACATACACATATTGCTAGTAAGATTTCAAAGCTTCTTTGTTAAGACCACAAACTCCAGACAAAACTCACCAGATGTGTGCAAAACCATACTGTAAAGCTAGTCAGTGACTGTGTACAAACACCTCCTTTGGAAAGTGGGTTGTATCACAAAGGTTCATCTGCAATTCAGTTGATGTAAGTTAGGGTAGTTAAATTAATTGTTCAGGTGATTTGAAAGCAGCTCTTTCAAATTGAAATTACAGTAATTTCACAACTATAAGGAGCACCCTTTTGACTAAAATTTTTTTCAAGTAGAGCCATGGTGTCAAAAATCTCAACTATTCTAAGATGGGCTTTGGCACATCTATGAAAGACATAGTCAGGCTCTTGACTCATGCTCAAAACTATATCCTGTTTTCCAAACAGGTAACCAAAAGCATTTAACTTGGGTTTGATACCTACTTTCAGTCAGTTTCATCTAATAACTACTGAAGATAATAAAAAAGTTCATATTTTGGTCAGGTTTTGTCAAGCTGCCTCTAGTACCTTACAGCTCAAGCAGCTCATTTGGAGTGAGGGTTTCAAGGGGAGGAGTAGAGGGCTACTCACTCAAAGTGTGAATGGTATCATTCGGCCTGAAGATCACTTCAGGTAATCATTTATATGATGAATAAATATGAAACAAGTGAAAGAGAGACTTGATGCTAAAGGATTTTAAAAGGATTTTGCAAGTGTAATGACCATATCGCAGTGAGTTTCAAAGGAACTTCATTACTTTCAATGCCTTTGAGACCCCTGTGCCACACAAAGAGTGTAAGAGCTGTAAGACACAAAGGTGTGTGCAGTTCCTGCTCTTCTTTCGTTGGGAGCTGCAGATATACAGACAACAGCTTAAATCCATTTCTAAAATGTACCAAGTTAGTTCAAAGTAATTGAGTTAATGCCAGTTCAGAAAGGACTCACATCCCTAAATTTTTCTAAATCATAATTTCAAACCTCAAAGACCCCAAAGCTTCCCACAAAAGGTTTTGAAGAATTCCAGAGAACTTTAGCAAAATGCTGTGACTTAAAAGTTGTTCAGAATATTTTCTCATTTTAAAAATTATTTTTCAAGCATATTTCCTAATGTGATTTTTTCCTTAAATATAACCGGTAAGTTATCACATTATGTGTCTTAATTCTAATAATGGGCAGATTGAATTGCAAGTTACTTGAAGTCATCCATTTTGAGCTAATAAAAATTTCCTGTATTTTTGTGTTAATTTTGGATTTAAACTGGGAACTAGAGAATGCCATCCTTCCACATCATATGTACAAACGATTTCTTTGTATTGTATTTAAACTCTCCATAGAGATTTTGTAGCACTTTTTTTTCCAGGGAGTATCAAGCACTATTCTTGATTAGGGTTTATTCACTTTGATGTTATTTGATAGCAACATAACATGGAGCCTATGTGTTTTATGATGTTTTATTTCAGACTGTATGCGATCGAATCTCTTTAACTCAGTGCCTTTAGCAACTTCAGCACAATTTATGTGCTACTGGACAGCATCTTCCAGTCCTGCTTCATGCATGAAAAATCCATGTTGTGTGCTCAAATTACTCTGTGATGTGAACAGATGAGAGGAGAATTAGAAATTCTACTCAAAAATGTATGCCTCATCTGAAATAAACATTCATGGACAAACACCCTAGGAAAGAAAATTCCAAAGTGCCATTTTTTATTAAATAAGAGAAAAATATGTTTGGAAGACTGTCCAAGGGAAATTAAAATTGAGATTTATGTTTTTGTTTGTTCATATATGAAACACATAATTCTGAGTGAAGGGAACTGAGAGTGTTGAAGCATAGAACAATGAGGACATTTTAAAATGGAAACAAGAATCAGTAATTGCTACAGAAACTTAAAAGCTGATGTGTGAATTCTACACTGTATTATAGAAGGATGCAGTTCATGTTGTGATCACAGACCTGGTGAAGATGGATCAGTCATGACTCCCAGGGGTCAAGAGGCATAGACACATCAGAGTGAGTTCAGTGAAGGGCCGTGAGAGTGATTAGGTGATTCAGAGATTTTGGCATTTGAAGAGGTGCTGAGCAAACTGTGGCTTCTCAGCTCAAAAAGAAAGGACTCGGGAGGATTGGTGGATCTTACCAATGTGTATAACTACCTGCCTGGAGCAAGGTAAGAAAGATGGCACAGCCAGACTTATTGGTGCCAGGAATAGTACAGGTAGGTAGTATGAGCACAAGTTAAAATAGGGGAATTTTTTTTTTCCATTCTGAGATTTTTTTATTCACTAAATCCTTTATTTCTTTTTTTATGTGAGGGGGAAAATGTTTTCATTTATTTGCATTCTTGCAGAGTGCAGTGTGTAGGAATTGTAACTTATACCAAATGGTATAATTTACCCAAACTCAAGACATTTGAAAGTGTATTTTCCAAGAAAACTTTTTACAACATACTTCCCTAAGCTTACATTGCAATGAGCTCTGTCTCTGTGTGTAAAAGTTGACTCTGTTGTGCTTTGAAGTTAAAAGCATGATTTTAAAGCAGGGAGCTTTCAGCTCTTTTCCCTAATTACCTGTTGCTTTTGAGATTGCAGTGTCTGTACCAGTTTTTGAAAACTGTCTTCTACTTGCTGGAAGTAATCTAAATTCTACTGTTTACTTGCATTCATGAGGTTTAATAGTTAGCACTGTAGTCTTCCAGTGGTCAGAGAAATCCTTTTTGTAACTACTGTCATTTTTACTTTTTATACATTTTTGTTAGCTTTCTTTTTTAGCAGCCTATAGCTTGCAGCACTATATGAACACTTCTTTTATACTAATACCCATCTAAAGTGACTGAAAGATGTTTTTCTTTATATTTACTATATCCACAAGCTATCATTCTAAACATAACCTCTTGCTCCATGCACTTTTCAGTAGCATTTCTCAGATGCTGTCTGAGCAGCCTGTCACAAAGGCCATCAGCAAAGACATCAACAAAAATTTAGAGTTTTTTAATGAAGCGCTACGGTACACTGGAAAGGACTTTAAAAAGTTTAAATGGTAACTGTTGAATGCTACATTTTTTCATATACTTCAGGTTTCTAATACCTCAAGGACAGAAAGAACACTTGTGCACGTATTTGCAAGAGCTGATAAAAAAGGCTCAACCCTGACTGAAGTAAATTAATTAGAAACCACATCAATACACTTACAAATATCAGTCCATTAATGCCAGTGAAAGAAAATGCTTTAAGGCATGACACTGTAGAAGGAGCTTTTTTGTTTTATAAAGGGAGTGAAGAATTTGTTAAGATAGGGGAATAGATTTCAAATAGGAATATTTTATAGCAATCTTTTATTTTAATTTAGAAAATTTCATTTTCTATCTTATGTAGACTGATTCAAATATTACCTATTCAGTTATGTTTCAGAATATTGTACTTTTTTTTTTCTTTTGAATATTCAAAACAATGTGAGGCCAGGGAAAATTTCCCTTTATTTCCACAAAGGAAAGTGTCTGTTTTCAGATGCACCCATGTTATGTATATAGGCATTTAAAGAGATACAGAGAGCAGAGTTCTCTGCTAGACTTATTAAGCAAGACCTCATTTCAGGGGAAAGAAAATGCTAGCTTTGAAGCAGATTCTTTAATGTAAGCCTATTCCTAACACATGTTAATTTGGACAATGGGTTATTCATGAAATGACATCTCACTATTTTAACAAGACACTTGATGTCTTCTTTTTCATTTTTTTGGCTGCTAGTTTTTTTTTTTTTTTAATACTCCATATAAAAATTCAACCTTTCAGAAAATAATACTGCACAGAGACTATACTAGAAAAAAATGGTAAGCATGTCCTTGTAAAGGAAATCTCACCAAGATGTGTTCATTGCTGGTTTGAGCTGTGAAATCGATGCCAGGCATGGTTGCCTGTCTGGCATTTCGGAGCCTTCTCAGGCTCTCAGAGGTCTGTCAAATGGGGCATTGTGTCATCTTGAAAAAACAAAAGAAGCCTTCCATTGTATTTAGTTATTTTAGTACATCTCTTTGTCTTGTAAAACTGAAGTTGCAATCAGGGATGGAGCTGATGTAAAATCCAGCACCTAGAACTGAGGCCATGATGAGTTTCCAAAGTAAACAGAGATTCTGTGGTAGTTGGTGCTCTCCACACAACCTGTGTGAAAAAATCTTTGATGTCTGAGAATAAAAACTCACTTTTGACACTTTGAGAAACTACATATCATTAAAAAATTATCAAGCATCAATTCTAACTCTATCTAAAAGTTGTATTGTTAAATTAAATAGTCTTATGCTTGTTTTCTGATAACACAAAATTAAGACTAGACTGTCACATATCTAAAAAAGTAAACCATGTTTATGATGTACTGGATCAGTTCTTTTTCCAATGACAAGTAAAGCAATATCTTGTTTTATAACTTTCAAAATCTTAGGACAGTTTATGAGTAGTATGCTCATGTCAAAATACCAAAAATGGACAAATAAACAATGCAGATCTCACTCCTCTGAGACAAAGAGTTTACTGTAGCCTCAAATTAGGAAGGAAACTAATATTTTAGGTGCCATGAAAGTGGTACAATTTGAATGAAAGTGATAAAAAAAATTGTATGTCTTCTGCCTGCCTGTTGTAACTTGGTTTAGTTTAATTTTAGGAATTACTATTTATAATTTCCTTGGAGATCCTTTGCTGAAAGATGCCACGCACTAGCAATCAACTTCTAGTGCAGAAATTATTCTCTTTCTATTTGGCAAATCACATTCTCCTTTGGCTTTTCATTCTAAAAGGGCCAATTTAAATGAAATATACTTGAATTCTTGCCATTAGAAATATCTAAGCCACCATTAAGAGCTCACTAGAGAGATTATTAGGTATTTACTAAACAGGAAAATCAAGCAATGAGAGACAAGCTGCAGTGGTTTTCATCTGCCTCAGAGCAGTTGGTACATCAAGGCATTTGAGCTCCAGCAGATGAAGAAAGGTGGTGCAGAGGCAAGGAGGATCCCTAATTAATCCTCTGGCTGCAGGAACTTTTCAAAGCCAGTGAGTTACTGCAGACACTATAGAAGGTATGTTAATTTACCTGTGGATCTCACTAGCTTGGGTTATTTTCCTGCTGTGGACCTCGGACACTGACATATTCTTGACTCATGCTATGTTTCTTTAGGTTTAATCACAGTCCAGCTTCTAGATGCAATGTTCTATAAGAATCCAGCAATTAAGCAATGAAACAGATTGGATTTGGGCATTAACCATCTCCTCGGTCCCAAGCTGTCTAAGCACTAGTACAGAAATTAAATTAAATACAAGGTAACAAATAGAGCAGTTGGGTAGAATATGGGGACTTATAAATAAACATCAGCAAAACTCCTGAGGGAAACACTACCCATTAATAGCTATCAGACATAATGTTTTAAGAAACAGCAAGAGAAGTATAAAATCGCTGAACAGAATAATTCAAATGTTACCATAATTTGCCCTCTGGTGGATATGTATTAGGTATTATATGAAATTCTATGAATTTGCACAAATTTCCCTCACACTCTCCTATCATTTAGTGGATGGAATGGATGATGATTACTTAATGAGCAGCTACTCAAGTTTTTTTCCCCTGTGTGGCTCCAGGATTTATGAGAAAGTTAAATCTGCTCTAAAGGCAGAATAATTAATTTTCTTATGGTCTCAACCACTCTCCAAGGAAGTACCTGAATGCTTTACAAACACAGGGTTTGGCAAAATCTGGTCAGGTTTTTAATACCCTGCCTACTTAAAGCTGGTCTTGAGAAGAAAAATTCTCTTCCCTGTGGAAAAGGGCTTCAGGGTGATGAAAAACCCAACAAGAGCCAGCACTGTGTGCACAGCAAGCCAATGGAATCTGGGGTTGTATCAAAAGGAGCCCAGTCAGAAGGTCAAGGGAGGGAATTCTGCCCCTCTGCTCTGCTCCTGTGAGACCCCACCTGGGGTCTGCATCCAGCTCTGGTGCCAACAAAACAATGACATGGAACTGTTGGAACAGTCCAGAGGAGGGCACCAAGCTGATGAGGGGACAGAAGGACATTCCCCATGAAGTGAACCTGAGAAAATTGTTCAACCTGGAGAAGAGAAGTTTGTGTGGAGACCTCCTAGCAACCTTCCAGTATCTGAAGGGACCTGCAAGGAAGTCAAAGAGGGACTCTTCATCAGGAGCTGTAATGATCAGACAAGGAGGAATAGCTTCAAACTAAAAGTAGATTTAGATTAGTTCTGGGAAAGCAATTTTTTACTCTGGTGGAACAGTTTGCCTCAAGAAGTTGTTGATGCCTCATCCCTGGAAGTGCTCAAGGCCAGGTTGGATGGGCTTTGAGCAGCCTGGTCTAGTGAGAGGTGTTGCTGCCCAAGGCAAGGAAAAGAGAGTACAAAAATTTACAGTTTTCATAGAGAAACCTGTAAAAATAGAAAACACTTAAAAAGGTGAAGCACAGAAAGGCATTTCCTTAACACAAAGTGTCTCAGTGAATGAAGTGTCAGGCAGATTTTCAAAAAAGGAAATGTAATCAGTCTTCCTATTGATTTATCTTTATCTAATTCTGTATATAATCTAAATTTAAATCCATCTACCATCTACTGCTACAATTCCCATCCACTGGAAATTAAAATCTGGTTGTTTACCTCATGCTGAGTTATTCTATTTACAGATACTTCATTTATGATTAATCGGAAATTTCAATTGCGTGAGCTAGGTAGATTCATAAGTAATGAATGTGAAGGAGCCCACTAATCCCAGCCCACAGCTTTTAATGACCTCAAACTCCCTCGCTGTGTATGTGCAGATATTTTGTTTCCAAACAGGAGAGTTTTTACCTCGCTTCCTACTCAACTCTGTAACTGGCTACTCAATTCCTAATTATTATTAATGACTCAGTTTACCCTGAGGAAAATATTCAACAAAGCAAAAGCTGCCAATGGCACGTGGCTCATTAAAGTCACATTAGTTTCAATATTTGAGGGGATATTCATTAAAGTAACTACATCTTCCTCCTTTCATGTGCATGCAAGAATGTATTTATTCTTGCTCCTTAGTGACCATCAAAGCACAGTCATGAAATTTACTTTTTCACACTGTTTTTTGAGAACTAGAATCACAGACATAGATTAAAATATTCCTGATCTAGAAGGAAAAACTAATTTGTGAAAAAAAATTAAATTAAAAGGATTAACAAAAATACCTCTTTTGAGTGGCGCGACTTCTCTTCAATAAATACCAGGTTTGATCACACAATGGTTGGTCAGAAGGCACCTCTGGGGATCATTTATTCAACACCTGAGCTAAAGGAATGAACATTTACTTCCAAATCCAGCACTTGGCCTGAACATCTTGGTAGTTAGCAAGAAGAGACACAAAAATAGCAAAATCTTTAAATTCAGCGATCTTCAACTTTTTTTGGAATCAGTCCTAAGTTAGAGTAGTTTTTCAAGGCAGGCTGTAGGAAGGATGCTTAAAACCAAGATTCCAGATGCCAGTGTGAAGACAGTCTGTGGAAATAAGCAGAAAATGCTGAAAAGCATCACACAGTTTGTGTATGCAGTTATTCTTTGGTTCACAGAATCACAGAGTTACAGAAGGGGTCAGGTTGGAAGAGCAGATGCAGGGCAGGTAAGATTTGTCAGATATGGCCCAAATCTTTAGACTGTCAACTGAAGCAGGTATTGCAGTGGTTTTAAGCATAAAGCTTAAAAAAAAAGCTTAAAAAAGAGGATGCTGCCTTTTCTGGTACCACCCTGGCTGCCTGGGACAGCAGGAAAGGAAATGTTCTCAACACCCACCAGGATGCACAATGTCAGTGCAGTGTCTGCTCAGCTCTCCTCCACTCACTTCAGGGTCATCTCTGTAAAAACCCTCCCTCTTTCAGGCACAGATCTAGTTACTTCTACGTTGCTGGACACAAAAAGGAGAAAAATGGCCAATTGCTTCTGGAGCCCTCAGGAGGAGCAGAGCCTCACTAATATCCCTGTGCACCTGTGAGAGTGACAGTCCACTTTATAAGCTCCAACACTGAATAGCTGCTATGGGTATTTTTTTTCTCTCTGTGTGAACATAAGCACTGGCTGGTTCCAAGCAAGGAACTGAAGAATTACATCTATTTGCTGTCACTATATATTTTGTATAGCTCCCAGGAAAGACTTTAATTTGCAACACACAGGCAATCATTTTTGTCAAGTGGCCTTATTATGATTATTACTTGTTGTATGTGGTTCTTGACGCATTTATGGGAAGATCTGAGCCTAAATGACCTTGCAGTACACAGGATCACATCCAGAGAAGAAAGTCTTTTTCCTATTTAAATGAGGAGTGGTTTAGATATTTCTGAACAGTTCATTACAGACATATACACTTTCAGTGAAGCTTCTGGTTTTATCAATCAAGTTTAAATACTTCACTGGAATAAATTAGAAAAATGTTTCAATGGTTTTATTATAATTTTTGCATGCCTTCTAAGGCTAAGTTTTACATTATAAGTTCTTATTTAATATTGTCTTTATTTTTTAATAAAAACACCTTAATATTTTATTAATAGGTGGTAAACAAATAGCAATTTGTTTTAGGCTAATGACAGAAAAACAAGGCCAAAATAACATAAGAATGATAAATACATGAACATCAAAGCACTCTAAACAGTACAATGCCTTTTGAATTCCTATTTTATCCTACAGTCAGCTGTTTTCAAAACGTCTTGACTGGTATCCTAAAATCCTTTCAGCAGTATAGCCTAAAATTGCAAATATGAAAATAACACAGAAGTTGGAAGAAACTTTGTGCACATTAGGATACTTAAAGAAAACTGTGTTTTTTCCATTTATGACCTTAGCAAGCACAAAAATTCATCTATTTATAGACTTTAGAAAGCATGTCCCCTTAGTGGCAGCAAGGCTCAATGGGAGAATTCATGGTTTAACAGCATAATGTGCTAATAGCAGCACCTATACGTGGCTGAGTCTGTAATTGTGTCCCTCTGGATATGGAGACCTCGTCTGAACACATTCAAATTGTCCTAGACTGCATATGCCTGGAGCTATTCCAAGCTCATTCCACTTCATAGTTGCTCTAAAAATAAACTCAAGAGTTTTGCACTTCATTCATTTAAAAGCACTCACAAGAGCTGTGCTCAGATTGGGGATTTAGTGATGTGAAGTACTACAGGTCCAGTGTAGTTCCTTTCCAGATAGCTTCTAGGTGCAATTCAGGAAGGAGGCAGTGAGCTACCTACAGAGTACATTGAGAGTGCAGTGAAACTTTCCTACACACACACATAACCCTCAGCAGCTCAGTGTCCTCACACAGTGCACACCCCACCCCGTGGTGTCCAGCTCACTGAAGAACATATGTAGGAATTGCTCACCACTATTGCTGTTTTAACATCTCAATTCTCTGCATTTTTAGCCATGTCTGAGGGTTACTAGATAAGTAGTTATGCTCCAGTTGGCATATTAAATTTACTTCTATTTAAAAATTGCTCCCCAAAGAGGTGTGAGACAAAAGAGAGCATGTGAATTCAAGAAGCTGAGAAGAACAGCTCTGGATGCTGGACTGACTGCCCTGTGTCCTCAGGTGCAGTGACAGCACACCTGCAAACACAGCCATTTCTTTTAAGAAGCATTATTTTCATATCAGTGATTTCTATGGCTTTTGAGCAGTTTGATACCTGTAAAAGCAACATACAGCATAGTGGGTTTCAGTAGCTGAATGGTTAAAGTGCATTAAATGTTATCTAAAAATATTACTTAATAGAAATGTTGCAGTAGTTCCCAAATATTTTTCTTAGCTTTCTACAAAAATAAATTAATGCGTTGAAATCTACTTTGGAGAGACTCTCACTTTTTCTCATACTTGAGAAACAATTTATGAAGGAACAGGAAAGCACCAATCTTCTCAAACCAGAAGAGCAGAGATAAACACTTGATGCACTCTGATACACAGAGATAATGCAGGCTCAAGACGTACAATATTGGGCATCTGGGTCTCTGAAGTGTGGAATTTTCAGCTTGAAGAGTAACAGCTTCAAGTTCTTCCAAGAAACTAGAGGAAAAGAGTTTGAAAAGGGAAAAAAAAATACAGATAAAAAAACTGTAATGGAAATTGCTTCTTCTGCCTTAATACATAAAAAGCTGGTTTCCTATCAGTTGCAGAGGTGCAAATCTCAGCTGTTCCTGAAATTGCAGGACTCTAACTGACAGCAAAATCTGGTCCAGCAAAAATAGTTTTATTTTTCAGTGTAGTCACCTTGCAATAAGCACTGTCCTTTAGAAACAAACCTTTGAAATTGAATGTTCTCTTGCTGCCTTTTATCAGAGAAGAGCAGCATGTCAGAGCTCTTTGCAGTTTCCCAGGGGTGCCTGCAGACATTAAAAGAGATGAGCAGGTCAAGGCACACTGAAACATGAGAAAATCCCAGGCAGATCATACCTGGAATTTACCTCTTATTTCCTCTTCAGGCAAATGTTCTGACATAAATTCAACTTTATGCACACCTGCCAGTAAGTTTGTAGATGATTTTTTTTTTTTTTTTTTAAGGGATGAATAGTAGAAAATATAACATAGCCTGGAAGTAAAGCCACAACAAGAATATTTTAGTATTGCTGCTTTTGGGTGGAACACACTAGTAAAAAATGAAATATCACTTACAAGAGGAAGAAGTAGGACCATACAACAGTTAAAGTTATATTTGCAAGTGTTTAATATTTTAGGTTTTTTTAAGCCTTAATTTGCCTGGACATATTTAAATGGGCTGGTTTCTGTGCAGTTCTTTATAACTTTATAACTTGTTTTGACTTGCAGCATTTTCAAAAGTGCTTAGGCAGTACAGGGGTCTTAGACTGGAAACAGACTTAAATTTAGAAAAGATGCATAAATGCCAAAAAGATCATAGTTTTTGGCAGAGCCATTACATTGAGGTCATTAGTGTAAGTGACACAGGGAAGAGTATTCACAAAAGCTAAGTTCAGCCTGGCTCATTTCCCCATTCACTCTACATGGTCCATTGGAAAGAAAACTTTTCTGGACCATTATTAGGAACAAGCAGTGTCCTGTATTAAGGGATGTAGTGACTTCCCCCAGCCTCAGTTCTGGGGTGAGGCCAAGCACCCCACTGCAGCTCTGGATTCTTTTGGGGGCGAATAAACATCAGGTATAAGCAACAGGAACAGTTTCAGTTTAATATCCTTGTTTTTGTGGGGTAGATTGGGTTTTGTGTTGGATTCTTTGGTTTTGGGTTGGTTTTTTTTTTTTGAGGTTGTCTGGCTGTGGTTTTTATTTGAAGTTTGCCAAGTTAAACTACCTCAAAACCAGAATGCTATTAAAGAAAGGATCAGATTTTGAGATGCAGAACTATCACCTTTTGAACAGCTCAGCTGCTCTCTTTAGCTAATCCTCTTGAGAATTTTACCCTCTGTATGGCTTCCATAATTGCAATGTTCAGTCATCTCAAAGACATTATTTCTGTCTTATTGGCTGAAATTATGCCTCCTATTCACATCTGATAATGGTTCTGATTTTGAATCATACAATTCAGACACTTCACAGCAGTAGCAGCAAGGGCAGAACATTTTAATTATTTTGCACTGCCTTTGTTGCTGGTGTCATTTTATCTCTCATCCCTACATGCTGTTTTTCTACATGCACATCTCACTATATGCACTCAGAACTAGAAACAAGGAAACAGCTATAGAATGGAAATCAGGTTAAAGTCCTGTGTTTTAACCCAAGTGTTTTCTTGTTACCAAACCCACTTCAATGAAGTTCTAAATTTTCCTAGTCATTCATTTGGATCTAGAACCTCTAAACTACAATGGATATGTGCCTGATACAGTCCAAAAGAGGCAAAAGAGATGTCAATTCACTCAGAATTGACTGCTATTCCAGTTTTACACCCCTGGGATGTTTTTTCTCTTTCTTTTAGTAAAGTGTATATACTTGAAATTAACAATTTGGCATTAAACTTCATAAAAATGTACATATTAATTTATGTGTCTTGTATGGCTAAAAAGGAGCTTAAAATGCCTGATAAATCAAATTGCTATGCATATCAGCAATGCTAAAAACCTGCTAAGAATATATGTGTGTGTGTATATATATATTCCCAGGACAAATACTGGTATTGAAATGGTCTGGGGAAGGTAACTCCAGGTAGCTTGATTCACAGTCTTAGAAATCTAGTCAAAAGTTTCTCCTAATTCTTAGACTGATTTTTTATTAAACTTAGATCAAACCATATTGAACTTAGATAAATTTCTTTCTTAGAGTCTTTAAAGAATGACTGACATCTGCTTTTTGCTGAAGGGATAGGTTTCTATCCCTCCTTCCAACTTTTTTCCCTTTTTTTTCTTTGTAAATCTTTATATTTTTGTAGAAATAAATATATTCCATAACTCATATGTATTTTTTTACTCTAGAATGCATTATTATTTACATAATTTTTAAAGTTGCTTGAGTTAAATACTTATTATAACAGTTGTCCAACCTGCTTCTAAGGAATTTATGTGTTATCTTTTTCACAATCTATGCAATATCAGATTTTTGTTCAGCTAGAATGAGGTTTTCCTTTTTGGCAATAAGATTCTAACAGTAACTGCTATGTTGCTACCTATCTGCTTTAAGGTCCAGATCCCTTCTTTTCTCTGTTTCACAGGTTTTTTCCTCTTTTATATTTGCATGCTTTGTTTCTCCTTCTCAGTGGAAAGCTTCCTGTATTTTCTTTGTTAATTAATTCTCGTGATTTTGGACTCTATTTCTTGAGTGGCTGAATTTATTTTTTTCCTGTGATGCTTTCTTCTGATCTCCTTGCATGAAACACTGTCAAAATATTCCACAGGGTGGAGAGGAATCTTCTGCACAAAAGTTGACTGCCACAGTGTTTATACACACTTTTCCTACCTGGATGTAGCCATGGTATTCCTCGAGGGAATTCCCAGGAGCAAATGAACACAGGCAGAGATTACAGGCACACACGATGTTTATAATCTCACACCACTTTTTATTCATGAAGCTCAATGGAATTTAGTTCCCCTCACCACTCTGCTTTGCACTTATGTGCTTACACCATGCAGAAATCATCTTTGTATCATAACTAACAAATGCCACACTTATGGCTGCTGCATCTGCTCTCCTGGTTCTGAACACTGTTAAATACATATTTTGGCTTGACTTTGGTGTAACCATGAGCTTTCTCTGATGAAACGAATGGGAAATGTATTTATTGATTTATTTAAATGAATAAATAGTTATTTACTTCCCATTGTCTTGTTTAGGTTAGTTTTCAGTTCAGTTTATGGTGGCCACAGCTTGTACAACCTCTAGTTGATGTTTATATCATCAGAGTTGGGGAAGTGAAATGCTCAGAGGTAAAACTCCATCATGCAGAGGATCATTCTGCTGTTCCTCAATGCTGTGGGTTGGACACTCAGTATAGGCACAGGTATAGATTGCCATTAGCAAGTGCTGTCTAGAAGTCAAAGGTGTTAAGCTAGGAATTCTTGCTTGTGCATAGTCTTTGTAATAATAAAAGTCAAAACTAGTATGTGGCAATATGAGGTTGTATAGACAATATAGTTGGTCTCAGGTTGATTTAAATTTAATCTCAAAGTCAAAAGCATGAAATCTATCTCTTCTAAAAGTTAAATTAACACATATCTGAAATATTTTATACTGACCAAAGTAGATAGCATCCATTAATTGATTTTGCTGGGAAAAAATCCAACTCACATCACTTGGGAAATCTTCCCTCTCAAAAAGACTGAAGATCTGAGATGTATTAATGCCTACTAAAGATAATGGGAACTGCTGATATTCTTAGAAACACTGTAGCATTGCATTATCTTAACTTACTCCTTTTTTATTTTATTTTATGTGTTTTGTATTCTTATTATAAGGTCCAGCAGAAGGACCATATCCTGCAACGCAGCAAAATTTCATCTTCATGTAACAATTACTTTAGTTACAACTGCTTTTCCTCTCAGAAAGTTATTCTACAAAGTACTGAATATTGTCAGTGAACTGGAAATGGGACTCTGAACTATTATCAGAGAGATATTTTTCAACATTGCCTTTTATAGTATTTGGTGTTTGCTAAGAAAGACAACTGATTTTACTAAAGTCAGAAAAAGAGCTTTGATATTTATTCTAGAAGAGAATATTAACACCAGTAATGAACTATTCTTATAAAGTCTCTTGAAGCAATGCATTTGCCCATCTTCTAATGTTAATCAATATTCAGCTGTTGGGAAGAGAAACACTGAACCAAGATGAAAATCTCAAAGCCAATATGTGAGATTAGTTGTGAGTGAACAGAGCACGGCCCATCCAAGGGCTGGATCATTCACTCATGCAGATTATTAGAGAAACATTGAGGAACAGCTGCCCAGACATCCTTGTCTTCCAGTGTCCTTGACAGGTGACCAAAGAGCTGTTACACCTCTAGAGCACAGCAGTGTCAGCTCAGCCCACCTCTTACCACAGGCACAGCTGATATAGAAGTAAAAAAAAAAAAAAAGGCTTTTTCCTTTTAAGGGAAATTTCATTCTCCTCTGATCAGCAGCAAAGGGAGCAGTTAGTGTTCAACAGACCTTTGAGTTTTAGAGGTAAAGACCTTTCTCTGGCCTTATGCGGCTTATCTTGGATTCCATATATTAGGACTTAAAAGCCCATTAATCCTAACTGAACGTGCTTTACTAGAAACTTTGAAATAAAAAGGCAGGATAACTGCTGAACAAAACAGAGGGCACAGGCTTCTTACCTGATATTCCCCCTGACATTTCAGCATCCAGCCTCCCTCAAACCATGTAGCTGCAGCAGCAGAGATAGGGAGATATGGAGTGACTGAGTCACCTGTGACATTTATTTTGAGTCATGAAAATAATATTATGCATTTACAGTGCAGTAATTTTTCAAATTGAATTTATCCTTGTGGACTTCTCCAGTATTCTCCTTATCAGGTGATAAGACTGAGTTTTGTTCACATTTATTTTCCAGCCATGCTTCACAACCACTTGAAAGTTTCCCATTCAGGAGGAAGAGTTTTGTTAGGGCACATGGGCCAGTCAATCTATCCATGTCAGTGAACTGCAGGAAAGACCAGAAAATGGTTCCAGTCACTGCTGCTCTGGCCTAGCAGTCCATCACTGAAGGGAGCAAACACTATTAATGCATTAAATTTCACTTTGTACCAGAATAAGTGGGTATATACTATGTGAGGAAATACCAATCCACTAATAGAAAGGAAATAATTTTGGTTTAAATTCCTTCAACCTGTCAGTTGGTTTACACACTGAGTAATTTTCTTCTGTTAATCCAACAGCCACCAGCAGCAGTAGGCAATGGATTTCTCCAGCTAGTGTTTTCCTATAACTGCTGTGAATTAATTATTCTCATCAGTTTACAAACAAATTCCAAATATGAAAAATGGTGTCCCAATGATATGAAGCTTTGCAAAAAAACTTGAGCAAAATCCATTCTGCAATATATATAACCTAATATAATGCAATCACAATATATTACAGCCACTGAAGTAACAAGAAGTGTGATTTCACATGCAAAGAAGCTGTGAAAGTCTTATTAAACAGGGACTTGCTGCAGTTTTCTAGTGTCTTCCTTATTGATTAACTTGTACTGCATCTCTCAAGTCTTAGAGCAAGAATAGTGATATTGAATGTTCTTAGAGCTCCTTCTCAAGAATTTCATCCATTTTTTCTTCCATTACCATATTCTGTGTCAGATTCTAATTTTTGGATGTAAATCTGCAGCAAACCTTATACCATTTCCTATAGCAGCTGTGTGCTATGACAAAAGGCAAAAAACCAGACATCTGTATAACATTATGCTATCCACTCTAGCATATGTAAAACTTGTACTAAATGAGGCAAATTATCTACTGCTTGGGCTAATGTTTTACCAATGTTTTGGTGTTCTGATCTCAAAGTTCAATAAACTAATAAATTAAAGCACTACTATATTTCTGGCCAATATAGCAAATTTCTAGAAAATATCTTTTACCTGAAAAACTTTTAATGTCTTGCTTGAAACAAAATTCTTATGATTTATGGATTAAAAATTAATTATTCTGTAATAAAAACATATTTGTGAGGCAAGGTGAAGATTTCTACTGTTTTAATATATCAACTATATGTCTCATGTCACAGCTGATAAAAAAGTCCACCCAGGTCCTGTAACAAAAGACCAGAAGGCACCCCATAACTTCACTGCCTCTAGGGTAGTTTTGCAGATAAGCTTCTGTTGTCCTATCTTTAAACTGTATATGCTACCAGATTTGGGTTAAATTTACAGTTTATAAGCTTATTCTTTGTCAGATGTTCCTAGGTCTTGTAAATACGCACTCTTACAGCACACTCTTTGACAAAACACGCTACAGACACTTTCAGCAGATGGAGAAAATGAGCTGACAGAGCAGCCAAGGGGGCACAGGGCCTCCAATATCCTCAGAGAGCTCTTTAAATGAGCCTTTGACAGTTTCTTTACACGTGAAATGAGAACTCTTACTGCTTTTCCTGCACAGCTCTACCACAACTGTGAATGTTGGATTACTCTTATGTTTTTTGTGCTTGTCTTTCTATGAAAATTTTCTCATTTGAACATCCTTGCGCATATGGGTCTAAATCTGACCTCATGAACTCAAACTGTGTTTCACATACATTAAAACAAGAATTATGGAGACAGTTGAGCACTTTTTCTACAGGATAAACTGAAAAATGTTCGTCTGTATGAGTGAAAACTTCTTCATTTCCAGTGTTAGTCCAGGGAGCCCTCCTTGCTTACCACGATGTTCTCCCCAGGAGTGAGATGTCACAAGGAGCATGGTGCCCCTTTGTTCTGGTGGTTTTTCCCTGCCCTCTGGCCAGCTGGCACACACAGAGCACAACAGCTCTCCTCTGCCTGCTTTCCCTTCAGGGTCAACCAGACTTGGTCAGTGTCATCTCTGCAGCCACCCATCCTGGGGGTTTTGCAGAATGGACATTATCACTGAGACCACCAGACATCTCATTTTAATGACTCTTGGTGGTCCTTGATGAACTCTGGGTTTTATAGAGGAGTCTAAAGGTTTTTATACCTTTCATAAAATGGTTAGAAGAATACAGCATTAACCTAGTAGATCTAGGTGAGTCAGAAGTTACTTAAGGCCTAACCTAGGGGGAAAAAAGCAACTATGATGTAAAAAGATGGGTGCTTTTTGCTACATATCCACAATGTGGAAAAGGAAGAATAAATTCCCTTTCTGTCTAGTGAAAGAGTAAGACAGATTTTGTAGAATAGGAATTAGGGAATTCTTCTTAGAGAAATTACTTTTGAAATATACATCTTGTCATAAGGTTTAAGATTATTTAATGTAGAAATCAGAACTTCTTCCTATAAAGATTATATCGAAAGATTTATCTATATTAACAGAGTTAACTAAATACCACACAAAAAAGAAGTCCCATTCTCTTTTTTTTACATAAATCTCATGCTGCAGAATCGTGCAGCTTTCAAAACTGGGGTGAAGTTTGTTCTTGGCTGTAGCCAAGTGACCGGATTATTCTGGCCAAGTGGCTGTTTGTATTTTGAATTTCTCAAGCTAAAGAGAAAATTAACCTGGAGAGTGGTTTTTAATTTTCTATCCATAAAGTTAATTTTGTTGTTGTTGTCGTTGTTGTTGTTGTCATCGTTGTTGTTTATTGTTGTTGTTGTGGCATTTCAGGGTACCTGAAGACCCTCTGAAAGGATGAATGAATATCACACAGTCTCTACTGGAGACATGGAACTCACTGGGTTAACACCTGGACGTCAGGCACAACACTGTGCTAGACAGTAATCCTACCCTATCTGTGGGCCAGCTACTTTTAAAATAAAAACATTCATCTTCCTCACTGATTCCTCTATGTTGTAAAGTGTTTCATCTTATACACGTTCTGTGCACCTACCAAAGTGGCTCTGCCTTGGTCTTGGACTGAATTTGCTGATACATCTAATACCCAACAAGTCATCTTATCTACTTGTTTTTTGTGGTTTGTTTGGGTTTTTTTGGTTTGGTTCCCTGATTCTGCCACCCATATTCTCTCAAATATCTTCTCAGTCACTCAGAGGTGCTCAAAATGTAAATATAATACAAAGTTTTCATAATGCAGTTTTTACCTGTGATTCGGGGATCATTGGACAAAACAAAGAGACAAACAAACAAACAAACAAAAAAAACTGTACTGAAAATGAAATTATATTA
Organism: Turdus rufiventris; assembly: GCA_013186435.1. NCBI lineage: Eukaryota > Metazoa > Chordata > Aves > Passeriformes > Turdidae > Turdus > Turdus rufiventris. The sequence continues at coordinate 96,269 of PYHW01010724.1, read as the reverse complement.
TCTCCTTTTAGACAAAACTATAGACATCTGAGTTCTGTGGCTCTGATGGCAAATCCATAATAGCAACCGCACACTCCAGGCTCCTGGTAAAATTACAATCATATGGCTGCACCTTCTCTTTAAAGTACATTTACCACATTGCAGTTTTCCTAAATTCTTTTGATTAGATTGGAACATGTCACAATTCTGATTTTTGCCATTGAATTATGTGAACATAACCAGTTTCTTAATTCATGTTGTTAAACATTTTGTGAGGAAATTGCCTATTGTGTTTTGTTGTGGTTTTCATTAATGTAATGTAACTCAGCTTTCTCTGAGATTAAAATCAAAGATGAATAACTTTGTGCTCATCTACAGCATGCCATTTGCTAATTCATCTGAGATCAATAATGCTTGAATGAATAATTTAGTAAACCACTGTGCATTCTTTTTGGCTGCTTTATTTTCTTCCACAAATTACACTTACTTGCAAAAATATACAGCATTTAGAGAAGTAGGAAAAAGAAAGACTTTCTTTCCCTTTTTTTTTCTTGTATTTTTTTCTTAGAAAACAGAAAATTATTTTGTGTTTTTCAGTTCTGAATACCTGATGAAAAATCTTTCAAGAATGTAAAGTCTCAATATAGGCTTTTATTAAAGCCCTCTTTGGTCTTTCTTTTTATTTTTTTTTTTCTTAATGATTGCTTCCATGATGCTCACTGCAGTCCTGTGCAAATAAATGATTGTGAACAGCAAATGTAGTGTTGAAAAACAATACTTAATATGTGCATGGTAAGTGTAACACCATGTAACAGTTGTCAGACAGATTGGTTTTTGTAGTAAATCCAAAATGCCTGAAAGAAATTGAACATATGCAAAACACAGTTAGGCCAGCGACCTAAATTACCAGGCACAGGTCATTCCAGGTATTTGGGTGGGATGCCTCTGCTCAGAATCATTTAAGACTGAAAAAATCCAGTTGTGGGATAAAATTGGAAAGATCTCTCCAGTGAAATCTTTTTCCCACAAAGGGATTAAGGCACTTTTAAGGGAGAGTTCTTGCTAAAGAGATACAAATTAGTATGATTTTTAACTCTGGAGTGAATTGGAATTATATTACCATAATTATGTTTCTATGTTTTCTTTTAATAATTAGTCAGTGGGTGAAAAGGTGGGGTGAGATGGAGAAAAGACCAAAAGTACTATGAATTTTGGAAAGAGTTTCAGGTAAGGAATGAAGGAATGGATGGATGGAGACATTAATTCACACAGAATTTAACCAGTTTTTTTCTTAAGAGAGATATCTCAGAAGCTTTACTGTATAAATTATTTAAAAAGACTCCTTCTGCTAATGTCACTTCTTCACTGCTTGCTTTGCAGTTATTTTGATGACTTCTTAAGGATATAGTTTCAGATTCATGAGATAATGCAAGTCTCGCAACTTTCCTCCTGACTCTAAAGAAGAGATACTTTCTGATGCTTATGGCTGTATATACAAGTTGAAAGTCACTCTGTGCATTTCTTTGATGTACAGAACCTAAATACCACTTTTATTGCCACATTTTTAAGAGAAATCCTTTGGGAAATGCAGAAAAGTTATATACTAGGATTGCCATTTGGGATGTTATGGGACATTTAACAAAAAAAGCCCAAACAAAATGGAAATAAAATGAGAACAAAACAAAACAAAACAAAAACCCCAACAAAACAAACAAAAAAAAACCACCCCAAAACAACAAAAAACCAAACCATAAACAGCACCACAAGGGAGATTTGTGTCTCTCTGGACTTGAATGCTGGACAATGTTACCTTAGGACATCCTAGATAGCACTTGGTTACTACCCTTATGCAAATGCAGCGAGTCCATCACATAGTGTAATTGGGCTGAGATATGCTCTGATCTGTTGGATCCATTGCTTAAAGTGATGTATCACTTTTCCCCTTCTTTATAAAAAGAGAAATCTGACTGGGGATTGCATCCATCACTCTGGCAGTAGTATCTAGCACCTTTGTGTCCCTTCTGGATCTAGAACATGGATATGTGAAGGAGAGATTCAATGGAGAATACATACCCTATACTGGTGTCAATAGCTTTTACAGCATTTGCAATTTATAAGATATTGGAATCTAAAAACTTTGCCTTTTCACAGATAGTTAAAAACCAGGATGAACTCTGATCTAGTATCCAATGTTAATGTTATACTTTGTCTTTATTAAGTGGAAGGTTATTGATTTGAATAATTGCATTGTAGGACATGTCATTACCTTGTGTCAGTGAATTAATGCAAATAAAATACCTAGGAAGAGAAAATTAGTTTGGTAATACTGCTGATAGTCATAACGATGTATTGATTACATATTAACACAATAAGATACATAGTTATATGCAGTATATTAATTCTACATTGATATCCATAAATATTTTTAACACTGTGCCTAATTGTCCAATTATACTTTCTGTTTGGAATCAGACTGCAGAAAATTTTCACCAGTGAAGAAATGTGTACAGTCTTTCTTGTTTACATGTCCGTGCATTTGTTTTCTTTAGGTTTCCAGAAAGAGTCGGGGTGTCCCTGTAGCTGATCATACTGGCTACATGCTGAGCAGAACTTGTACCTACAAGGGAAATTTTCTTTGGGCTCTTTATGAACATAATGTAACTGAATTGTGTTACCGGTAAATTGTGTGTGAGCAACTTCATTTTAAACTGTGCATTATCCCTTTTGTGTCAGTGCCATCCTCCATTTATCCATGTTAGTCATTCTCAGGTGTGTATCTGAAAACACAATTCTTTTCAAAACTGAGGCTTGTTGTAAAATAATGACCAAAAAAATCCCACAACATGTCTGTGGTGGTGATTTTGAGCCAGTCACTATGCAGCATTTCTTCAGAGATCTACAGACCAAATTGCAGACAATTCAGCACTGGACAGTGCAATTTGGAGGCATCTTCATGTCTCACATGGTTTGAGTTTGTGGTGCCAGATTGTTTTCTGTGTGTGGAATTCCTCCCTCCGTGGCAGCACTGTCAACAACCCTATTTGTCAGCCTGACTGAGGTACTTGAAAATTATTTTAGATTTGCACATTAACACGATGCAGAATAACCTTTTACATCCAGTATCAAGAGATATATTCTAAACACAAACATCTAATAAATGCGTCAAGGCACTTCTTAAGCAGCCCTTGGCAATACAGGTGATGCCAGATAGAACAGCTCCATTGGGGCAGCTGTAATCTTTTCATCTCTGGTTTAAAAGCCTCTATTTCTACTGCCTGCAGATGTCAGATAATAACTAATACATACAGATAGATTGATTTAGGCAGACATCATAAGTGTCTTGTTTAGTTAGAAAAAAAAAAATCAGGAATCACTGGGGAAAAACTCTTACAGCTAGTACTAAAACAATAGACCTGAATGACTATTGTGAAAAGATTCTCACTTTTTTGATAAACAAGCTAGCTTGGATAATAGAAATTGTTTTTCTGTGCAACATCAAGCTAAGAATAAGGCTAATTTACTTTGCTTCTTGTCAAGATATAGTGTGTGTACCAAATTTTTTGGTGTCCTAGATTACCATTTAGCCTTCTCCCATGAAGCCAAGTAGGTCATCCCTTCACTGAACTGAAATTACTTCAGTATAAACACTTAGGCAAGGAAATTCTTCCTACAATTGCTGCCTGCATTTTTCCCCCCTCCATTTCTATTAGTTGATTTAGAAAAATCTCATTTATTTCCTTGGCATCCTCATATCCTAACATAGACATATGGAATGGTTAAGTGACTATAGCAAATTTACTTATGGATTACCATATCCATGGTAAAACCAAATTTTTCTCTGTGTGGCAAAAAATACTATTTTACTTTTTTGTTAATTATTTTAAAAGAAGCAGAGGGAGGACATCAGTAACATTTCATATGCTTTAACTGTCTAGCAAGATGTGTATTCCATGACACTTTAGCAAAACGCAAAACCTGGAAGCAAAGAGTTAAGATGTGTTCTGAATACAATTACAAGGCCTCAACCACTATATTTTGGGTGCAATATTACTTAGAAGGATGATCAAAGGAAAGCTGCATTAGTTTGCAGCTGAAACCTGAGAAGTGAGTGCAAGTTCACTGCAACTTGTGACTGAAACAATAAATGTCAGTAAAACCATTATGACAGACAGACAAATGGGATAAATTTCAATTAAACTGATTTTAACTCTCCAAAAATCAAATATTTATGCTAAATTACTCTATGCTTAATGGAGACAGTTAGGCAGCAAAGGAGATGAGAGTGGTACCTGAGAGATCAAAATATGACATTTAATGTAGGCAGAACAAATAATCTTGTCAAAATATCTGTGGAAGTATTCAGCGTCTGTGGAAACTGGACATGAACATAATTCAGTCACCTAAACATTGGTGACTAGTGCTATTCAAGGAATCCTTATCAGGATGACATTATGTCACTGGATTTGTGAGTAATCCACCAGTAGAAAATCTGACAGGAGACCTGAGAGTATCTCAGATGTTAGTGGTTGCAAATTATTAACAAAGTGAATCAAGACGTGAACTTAAAAATAAAATAGAAATTAGGAAAATAGTCCTTAAAGACTAAAATATTTTGAAATAATTAAAAATCTCAACCCCTCAGGTATCAGTTTTGGGGTGGTCACAGTTAACATTTTTGCCAGTGACACGACAGTGGGATCCAGCACTTTCAGCAATTTGCTGACAACACTGAGCTGTGTGGTACAGATGCCCTGGAGGGTGGTCCCACATCCAGAGGGACCTTGTGAGGCTGGAGAGAACCAGCCTGAAGCTGGAGGGAGCATTCTGAAGCTCAAGAAGGCCTTAAGGTCCTTAACCTTAAGCAGTCCAAAACACAAACACAGACTGCACAGAGAATGGATTAAGAGCAGCCCTAGGTAAAGAACTTGGTTTGTTGGTTGTCGAGGAGCTCTACATGGCACAGCAACATGCACTCACAGACCAGAAAGCCAAATTACAAGAAATTTGATCAGCAGGGCTTGATATTGAAACAGGACCCTTTCAACCCAAAGCAGTCTACAATTCATGAAAAATTATTCAATAATATAGTACCAGAGCTATGCCACAATTACATCTGATAAACTAGAGTGAACATTAGTCTGGGAGTCAGAACAAGAAAGAGTTATACATTATAGATTAGATACTTTAGAATAAATAATGACCAGACAAGCCAAATTTTCACTCTCTTGCAGATTTTCCTGTAGTGTGTTTATAAAGGCCTCATGATGGTTTATGCACTTCATGACTCAGCTTTACTGGTGAGCTCCATTGAGGAGATCTGGGCAAATAACAGTACAGATGGAAATTTCTTAATGTTGTGACAAATCCAGCACATTCAAAATGTGGTTTGGTCTTTCCTACTGTCATAGATCTTCTCTCCTTTCTCTCACCTTTTTTTTTTCTTTTATATTCTAACTTCAGTCCAACATTTCCCCTCCATCTCTGTCCAGATCCAGAACAACCTATGGAAAAGGTTATAGAAGATAAGAGAGGATACCTTATCTCTAATTAGGAAGGTGAGCTAGGATTCTGCTCAGGTCTAGACATAAATTTTGAGCAGCCCAAGCTCTCTGTAATTAAATTACAAAATTTCTTTGACTGCATGTGATAATGAATCCTTTGATTGCTCAAAAATTATTTTGACTTCAACAACTGTTGTAAATATAAATTTCTCACAAGTGCAGGAATGTCTTCAACAATATGACAAATATTTCAGGTGTTGGTAATGAACAATATGATTAGGAAATATTTGGGAGTAAAATGATATACTTTTGGAGTAAAAAATTCTGCACTGATTGGGGAAGTGGATTTTGGATGAAGATTTTGTAGAGAATTATACTAGGATGAAGAAGCAGCAAACCCATTTAGGACTCCACATGCCTGTTCTTACTATTTCCTGGAGATGTAGGCCATTAAGGATTATGCAGAGCATTAAAGTTAATTCAACTATTGAATTAATAGATTTTGGAGACTCTAAACTCTCTAAAATACGGGTCCTAAATTCCTTGAGGGTTTGAAGGAGCTGCACTGCTTAATCATTTAAAATATATTACCTACAACTGTCAAATACGCTTTGTATTTTTGTATTTCTACCACTTTTCCAAAGGACAACACTTGATGGCCTTTCTAATCAGGAATAAACTCAGGCAAGACTGAGTCAAAACTTCAGATTACACCAGTTAGTAGTAGAATTCAGACATCTCTCAGTCTCACCGGGGAATTGACTTTTTCTTGCTAATTGCTTTGGTCTCCTTGATATGGTTCCTGCTGCGCCACTTATAAGCCTGACTGATATCCTAGAAATGCCTTCTAAATGACTTCCTTATCAGTGACAAATTCTTTTCACTCCCTGGAGGAACAAGGAAGAGAGTTGTTTCGTCCTCTTTCACTAAAACATGAAGATTACTACTGCTTTTCCAAAAATCGGACCGCAATGCAGATATTATTGCAATCTTATTTAGTATTGTTTTCCATAATGAAAATGGTTTATTGTGGATTCAATGCCGTCTTCTTTGAGAAATGTCAGGGGCGTAAAATGAAGAAAAAAATACTGCAAAAAAACCGACTGTATAATATTGCTGATTCCTTGTTCCTCTGTTGTTTTTTTAAGGAAGTAGGTTGACAGCAAAGAAGTTGAAAAGAAAAGCAAAATGGAAAGATGAGGTGAGAGAATGAACCTTCAGAAGGAAGTTGCAGCTCTTCCTCCATAACCATCCATTTCTCCCTTCGTAGGGTATCCCATCTTCTTCATTCTGCCTGCTCTTAGAACCATTTAAAATATCATCCCAGTCTTTCATTTACATTTGTTTGCTTCCTGAGTGCTTTTGGCTCTCCATGTCCTGGATTTAATCAAGAAAACCTGTGCAACCAACTAGATGATCATGGTGTTACATTCTGTTTTTTCCCATCTTTTTTTGATGCAGGAGCATCCAAGTTTGAATTCTCCATGAATCATAATGGAGTTCCAGCTATGGAATAATAGATTACAAATAGGTTGTAGTGACACTGCAAATTATGGCTGCCTTGGTTTGTTAAATACTGGCTATCTGAAAAAAAAACAACTTGAGGTTGTATTGACAGAACAGAAAATGAAGTTTTTAACTGTACCCAAAGTAGGCACTGTGTGATTTATGATTCCTTTCATAATCACCTGTGAGGAAAGAAGTTTGATATGTGTCAGTGATGTTTGGTGACTGCAAGTCACTTTAGAATAGAATGAGAGGTTTTCAGTGACTTAGCTTTGCGGCTAAACTCAAAGGGAACACTGTGATACTCACTGGAAACCGTGACAGGAACTTAAGACTGGAAAGGATTTACCAAAGCTTCAAGCTATGCATCCTTCATATCTGTATGAAATATAGTTCTTTTCACAAACTCCAGCACTATCCAGTTTGACATTTTTGGCTGCACAGAGGGTTATTTCTTTCCACTTGCAGTATAAATGTTTCCATGACAAATGTGTTCTTTAGTGGGTTTATGCCAATATTTTCCCTTACTCAGGTTGTTCTCTCCCATCTCTGTTCTTTACTTCCTTGTGTGACTCTCCAAACAGTCTTAGCTTCAATCTCCAGCCCTTCCAGTTTAACTTGAAGGGAGAATCCCTTGTAGCTCTTACTGATAAGAAACCATTTTACAAAGTGAGCAGTTCTGATTATCTTCAGCAGAGGTCAGTGGTGGAGTTTATGATGATTTTAGTTGTCCCAAAAGTGCATTGAGACCAAGCTTCTCAAAACTGGTTATCTGAACCAGGTGGCCTAAGGCTCATAATCACTTGTCTTTGAGTTGTCGGAGATGAATAGCCACAAATTCATCACGCCAGGTTTACTGATGCAATCAGTCCTCTATAATAACAAGATTTGGGAAGGTTTAGTTACCAATAAACAGTAGAAAATTCTTTCATATTCTGTTCCTAAGGCATGTACCCCAGTTTCCAGACTCTCACTGGATAAGACACTTACTATTCCCTTTCTCTGTGTTTATAATTCTGCAAGATTCTACTGTGTGGCATGTTAATTTGTATTATGATGTTTCTGTACTCCATCTCTTCTCAGTGAATGCAAGCTAGACTTTTGCATAGGTTAGGTTTAGTTTTGGTCCTGAGGGTGTGCTGGGGAATAATGTCCACTGGATCCCTTCTTTCTGCATAAGAGCATGAGTGCTGGGCAGAATAGTTGCTAGGTGCTTCATCCAGGTGTTTTGGAGAGACTGACTTTCGCCCTATAAATAGAAAGTGATTTTGGGAAGACCAAACTCTTTCAGCCTAAAGTACAAGTCCAAAGTTGAGTATTACAATGTCTTCCTCTGCTCTTGTCTCATTGAATTATATTTTCATTCCCAGTTACTGTGAAGATTTCAATGGACAGTTTTAGATAAAATAGGCAACTACCTGCATAATACACACACACACAAAAAAAAAAAAAAATAGAACTACATTTATAGCCTGATCCTAAGATAAAGCACGGAGAGATATAAGTATAGGAAACACAGTTAGATCATCTCTTTCCCCCGAGCAAGGGATCAGAAAATGCAGGTCAACTTTTCCATGCAACCTTTAGGGAAGATATTGGGCTGGAGGCCCAGCTTCATGCAGGTCCCCAGCTGTTCTGGGATGGATTGTGCTGGGCCACTTGCTGTTCTGTTATGCTGCCTCAGGACCCTTTTGGGAAATGTGAGTCTTTTATGCTTGCTAAGCATAGCCAGAGCAGCCAAGCTTCATGAGCCTAACAGGGAATAATAATGTGTTTATACAGCATGTGACAGAAAATCATAAGTGCCAAAATAACTGGTTCAGAACCCAGGTTGCCTTCTGCCCTTGGGTTATTAATTTGAGTTCATCTATTAATTCTACATTTCTGAGATAACTGCTGCATGATAACAGTCCAATACTTTTTAATTAGTGCGCCAGTCCAAACAAGAACTGAATTTATCCCATAAACCCCTCAAACCAGAATTCACCAAAGAAAATCCTTAATAACTGGACTGAGGACACTGAGTTGGCTCAAGTGTACAAGTGGCATAAAAGAGCAGTGTATAAGCTCTGCTAGAAAACATGCTGGTCTTACCTGCAAGTGTTCATCAGCAACATCTCAAGTCCTAACAAGGGATACAGATATTGCTGACTGTGTTTTACAGGAGGGAAAAAATTTTGTCGAAGTCAAGAAGCAAGCCTGTGGTATAAATTGGACAATGTATATCTGACTCATCAGTCCTCAGTCCTGCCATATACAATGTCCTGTAGGCTATGCCAGCTCTGCAAACTAGCTGCTAGAGTAGAAAACAATGACTGCAAGCAGCACAGCCAGCAGTTTTTGAGAGAAAAATCTAAATAAAATATATTATGGTAATAAAACAAATTAGCAGCTGTTATCCTGAGGCAACAGCAATGAAGCTCTCACAAAACAGTCCTTTATTAGAAGTAGTAACAGTAATCATAAGTTCAAGTTTAACTAAGTGAGCCATTAAAAGTGTAATGCTGAAATGAACTGAACCAAATGACAAAGTAAAACATGCCTGGGGCAATGAACAGGTTTTTAATTTGTTTAACTTCCATCTCTCTGGTGTCTGACTCTAAAAAATGATGTGACAAGAGACTCCTCATGACATTCTAGTCTGAACATTAAATAAATTAATAAAAGCAGCAGCAACAATAGTACATAGAGCCTATTCACCCCCCACAGTGCTAACATCGCTAGTGCTCTCTGGCTTTGTGCTCTGGTTTTCCATTATTCAGGAATTATGAATAATTTCCATTATTCATTATTCCTCCAGCCATCAGGAGGGTGCATCCATGCAGGCATAGAGATCTTCATACAGCAAAGACCTATCAAACCCCATTCTACCACAGTTTGTTATGTGAGAAGATGCTAAGCTCAAATTTATCAGAAAAATCACGTCAGAAAATTCTTGTTCCAGCTGGTTTTTTTCAACTTGCATGTTCTAGGGGGGAATACTGCTAGTGTGGGCTGCTGTGAGAGTGTCACCACCTGCAGGCACATCCAGGCAGGCCTGGCATCTCCTGGACATGGTTCAGGCTTATGTCATTCCCAGCGGCTCTGGGATATGCTCAGAAATTGTGTCTGCAAAATTTGAATAGAAAAGAACATCGAATTACATTACAGACACATTTTCCAAACTTCTCTAGACCATAGTTTCCTGCAGAAATTTTATTCTAGCTTTCTCTAAGATAAAATGGTCGTTGCTTTGCAGTATAGTCATGACAGAATTCGTTTCATTCGTATTTACATTTCTGACTTTAATTTGACTGGGTTTATCTCTTACAATCCTGTTTTGCTTTTGTGAAAATACCATTTCTTGTTTCCCAAAATATTAATGAAAATAGTACCAGAGAAATAAAGGTAACTATGGTTTTCATATAGCATTTGTAAAAGTACTTTAAATATTGTAAATAGCTATTTCCATCACCAGGCATGCTGGAGAAAGTAAACTAGGAGAAAAAAAAAAAAGCTATAATGACTTTCAAGGATTTGCTGAAGGCAAAAAATTGCATTTTATAAATCAAATTCCATAAAAATGCTGACTTAGTTTCAAAATCATTTTCTCTACTTATCTTCTGAGTTTCTCCTTGCTGTGCTAGAAATTGTACAGTGAGCTTTATATGAGCTGTGAAAATGGATTTGTGATTTTTAAGCTAGCAAATCTAAACCAAAATAGTAGTTACCATTAAGAAAAAAAACCAAAAAAACAAAACCAAAACAAAATCCCCTGCATCAACAGCTTCTGATGTTAAAAACAACAAATTTGACTAGTCAAAATCTTATTATTACAAACATCATTACACAATGTAGACTCCTATATTTTTTACTTGATTTATGAGTCAGTGAAATAGTTTCCTCTTGCGAAGAACTGCATGCTAGTCTAAATGTAAATAACTTCAATGAAATCATTTGTGCCTTGAATGCTAGGAGTTAGAAGGAAAAACAGGAGAACTGCTTGGTTTATTATGACAACTTCATAGTATGAGTGGTTGCAGTCTTTAAAAGGGGGCAAGAGGAGCTGTGGAGTGTGTGACCCAGTTCTGCCTATTGCAGTGGCAGGTCAGGACTCACCGGGAAAAAACATGGAAAAGGGGCAACAGCTGCTTACCTCCTGGTCTCTGGCAACCTCATGTTGCATCCAAAATGTCTCATGGACCAAACTCATTGTGACAAATTCTATTCTGAAACCATGTGTATTCAGCTTTGTTTCTACAGGTATAATCACAATCTCACAGAATTTGTGGGGGGAAAAGAGTGTATTTTCACAGCAGCTGAAAATTAAATTTAATTTCACTTAAAGAAGATCAAAATCTCATTAGCCTTTTCATCTGCTAGCTAGCTCATTTATATTCACATCTTGTCTAAATACTTAGAACTAACTTCAAAGAATTGTAGACACATATCTAAACAAGAACTTGTTACACAAATTTTAAAATTATATTTCCCTGCAATTTCTAATGTGTAAAAATGTTTTGAAAAATATAATACATTTCAAATATTTGGTGAATAGTAGTATGCAGAAGAATTTTTCTTTTGACTCTACCATTTTTCTATGTACAACAAGTGGTTGTTCAGGTGTGCTACTATTACAAAGGTCATAATTGCAAGGTACGAATCATTCCTCTGTTTATTGTGATTAATGTTGAAAACCCCAAATAACCCATATTCAGAGACTGACAATTTGTGGTGATGCATATAGTGGTCCCTGAAGAAACAGAATTGAAGGAGATCCTTTCTTCCAGCTAAAAAGTCATTTGCAGTGGTAAGTCAATGCACTATTTCTGAAAGCAAAACTCAGAAGTCCTCATCACTTCACAAATTTTATTTTCCTGTAAGAAAATTTTAAATTCTGGTCACAACGTTGATTTCTTTGAATACAAAGAAGACACCATGGTTCATAGACTGGTGTTCTCTTAGGTATTTTGCCATCATTTAGGGCACAAAACCTTACCTGGGGGGACATTCATAGTTCAGAGCTTGCCGTGTAGGGCATTTTTGTTCTGAATCTCTGAATAACTTGGAATGTCAGAAGGCTCTGTGGTTTCCCTGTGAATGGGAAACAGGAAAGATTCTTTGTGGGTACAACTGCATTGGTGAGCATTGGCTCCTCAGCTCGTTATCAGGTCTAACTCCCTACTGTGTGCATTGAACACAAAATGTTATTTGATTCTCAGCCTCCCTTTTTTGTGAAGAAAATTTGGATATAGTAAATTTGGATGTAGTTCACTACAGAAATTGCTCACATGGAGGAGTCTGCCTCATTTGACTGCATACATCCTTCTCCAGTGTAGTTCAATGCTATCCAAAATATGTATGCTTACTCTTTCAGGTGCTTAAGAGTGAAAAAAACCCAAACATCCATATAGACACAAAATAATTATTCCTTAGGATTGCAGAGGCAGCATATGGGGCCTAAATGACATCCAGAGTCAAATATTGTGTGGTGTGGCTACCAACTTAAGGAAGGGTGTGAGGATGAAGATAGAGTACAAGCTATTATGTCCAACCTGAGATGAATTAATTTTGCAGTATGGATGCAACATGGGTGATTCTAGGGGTTTTGCTTTTGTCTTCTCATTTGGTCACATAGGAAATTAAAATGTCTATAAATTACAAATGGGCCTTCTGCAATGTTTTTCTATATCTAATGGAATCCTCTTCAAAGTTTCTTCAAAGTAACTTGCCATCTGCACAATAACTTTGTTATAAGTGATGTTTTTTACCTACCTTCCTAAACTGATGATTCACTTATGCCTCAAGGAATGCTTGTGTTTCTTTTTCTACAAATATTATTTTATATCCTATCTAAAGTAACTATGGATGTTCTCATTATCCTTATAAAGGTTTAATCCTTTTTAAATTCCTGCTAAGCTCTTGGTCTGAATGCTGTATTGTTACAATGTGTTCTAATAACATATTATTGAGCCTCTGACTATTTAAAATCCCTCTTAGCTTATGTTTTCAAAATACATTTCACCCACCATTTTTTAATTGCAGAATTTACTTAAAATGAAACACTCACTTCTTTGAAAGTCATATTCAGTTAGCCTCTTGACTGCTGTCCATTTAGGCATGCATTTCCCAATTTTTGAAAAATTTATTTATTATTATTATAGATTGCTAAAGGAAAGGCAGATTTAGAGGTTAAAGTATCAGCTTTGGGTTTCCTTGTTGTGCAACTTCTGTCTGTATAATACTGAACAAATCATTGAGAAATTTACCCCAGTGACTCATCTGTACAAAGGGAATGGGAACATTTTCTATCTTAAAATTCTCAGTGTTGTAGCTGGGGTTGCCTCTAGGTGTATTAAAAAGATACCGTCACTACTTTTTATAGTTTATTGCGGGTTTTTTTGATTAATTTTTCCTTTCTTATTTTAATCCTTACATTTTTATGTACAGGTTTTTTTTTAATTTATATGATTCCCTTAGTGAGGATGAAGGATTTAGACAAATCCTAATCGCTATTACATAAAACTCAGCTACCTTAATTAATGAAAAAGCTTCCTTTTGTTTCATTATTTCATTTATATATTCATTTCCTTGTGTTTCATACATTTATAACTATGTACCACATCACCCAGTGTGGTGCAGAAATGTAGTTTTTTCTAAATAGAAACATTTAGAATATCAATAAATTAATTTCATCTAAGTGGATCATTTGGACGTTATATATGTGGGTGCTTCACAATTACGTACTCTTTTACAGAATGATGAGTCATTCCCTTTCATTACTTTGTTTAGTGATAAGAAGTGAATGTGCCAATTAATTATTTTCTGAATTTTTTCTGGACACTGACTATATAAAAACAATTTTGACAACAGATGACCACTCTGGAAAGAGTTAAAATGGTTACACAGAAAAATCATTAATATATTTAATTCAAAAATAAAGAAATTATCCAGAGGAGATAAACATAACACCTCTCAATGACTTCCCTTCATTTGAACTACAAATCAGATATTCTAAAAAATATGTGAGCAATTTTATGCATGAATAGCTTTTTTTTTCATAGGAAGTTTCATAGTGAGGTCTTTGTTCCCCTAGGTAAAGTCAACCAGGGCATTCTTCTCATTTGGCCTTTTCTTAGTTACAGTGATTTAGTGAAATCATTATTTTAAGTAAAAAATCTTATTAAATACAGCATTTATATTGCAAGGATGGGGCCTATCTACACCTTTAAGCAGCTTTATTACACTGTTAGTTCTGCTTTGTCAATATTTCTGTGTTAAACTGTTCATATGACTAATTAAAATGTGATTCTAAATTCTATTTGTTATTGCTTCTATTATCTTTGTTATAACACACCGACATAACATGTTTATGGGTTCTGTAAGCTAATCTAATTTAATATTGTGCTTGTAAGTGAAATGTCCTTAATAGCAATAGCTGCCCTTGGAATGCTGATTTGAATATATATGTACAAACACACACATACATAAATAAATATATATATTAGTCAGACTGCTAGGTTTTGCCTACTTCTAGCCTTGCTGTTACTCCAGAGAAGCAAATCTTTTCATGGTTGAGAATGTTAATTCATTTTCAATTAAAGGAAATAGGACTGGGTGCATGATAATCACATCAACACTACATCAAATTCAAGGACAAAAGTAAAATAAGCATATAAAGAAAATGTAGTTTGGTATTTCATATTGCTCAGCTTGTAAAAAAACAGATACAGCCTTCATTTTACCAGGTGAATAGTAAATATACAAATATGCCACATTTCTTGGTTTCATGGCCTTTAGCATACGGACTTTGCATCTCCATCACCCTTTATCCTTTCTACCAGGCAGCACTGAGTTCCCTTGTTATTTTTATTCTGTTTATATTTCCTGCACTCTTTGCAAGTATCATGGGTTTGAAATTGATGCATAAAATTTAAAACTATTTTGTGTTATACAGTATGTTATCATCAAATCATGATCTTTTGACTATTCCTACTCAGATAATCAGAAGCATGGGTTAGATTGCCCAAAGGTGCTTGCAGTTTTGTACACCAGAGGGAAACTCTGCTCTAAAAAGTTGGTTGTCATCAGGTTTTGGCAGTAAAGTTTTTTCTTAATAGCTCAGAGTAATAGACTTTGTGATTAAAGGTTGTTTGGGAATTGGCAGAAAAGCAGTGCTCATGGAAAACCTTGCAAGAATATTTTGGGTGCCTAGAAAATGAGTTCTTTTTTTTACAGTATGGACATATTAGAAAGATTGCTTGTTATGTTTCTTCTCAAGAATTTCATTCTCCTACATTGAAGTAAAGGAGATCAACAATTTGAGTACCACTGAAAATCCAGCTAGTATCTATAACATATATTTTCCATCTTCTGCTTTGTTCTATTCCAAGTGTATTATTGCAATTTCGGAGCATCTTGCAGTCATGTTTTGAACTATGTGTGCAACATCTGATCTTTCCACATGTGAATTACAAACCCAGCCCTCTCCAGCCAGAGGACTAGGTGTGCCTTTTAAAACAACAATAGCTTTCTTAAGGGCTTCCTAGTTACCAATGTCAATTTTTCAAATTATCTTGCTCTGAATGAGCAATTTGTCCCAGACAAAATCCTAGACATACATTGTCTGTCATGTTATATCCTTTCCTATATTTTCTATTGCTAACACAAGTGGCCAGCTTCTTAATCTTGAAGCAGCAGTTAGTGAAAGGTGAATTTCAAGCTCATTACAAGTGATGAGACCACCTAGAGAATGGAATTGTACTGCTTTATACTGGGCTACATTATACTAGACACTATTGAAAAGTAACTACAAGCACAGGCAAATCATATCCTGCCCCAGGGAATCTCTATGGAACAGGTATGATAGCTACAATTAAAGAAAATTACCTTATTTCAAAGGTTGGGTTTGTGGCAGGAAGAAAGCAAAAAACATTGGACAGACACTGCAAACTACAATACTACAAGAAAAGCTTCCCAGTTCAAACTACCAGTACTTAGAAAGAGAAGTTACATAATTATATGTGTTTATTCAGTATTGCCTACTCTTGTTTTAATGACAATTTTTGATTTCACCTTTGAAAATATTTTCAAAATTATATGAATATGAGAGGCTTAATATACATATAGTGAGTATAATGTACAGACATAATAGCTGGGAAAAAAAGCTGGAAAGAAAAGTAATGTGATTCAAATATAATTAAAAATGTAAAATAACTGCAATAATCTAAACTAAAGCAAAACCAAATGCCTAACTGATCTGTAGTATTTTAATATTTTGAAATCAAGAGGCATGAGTATTTCAGAGGATGTCTTCTGTCAAAAGTAAAGTTATTTTCATGGTATGTATTTTGTTGCTCTTCATTTTCACAGCATAAGCAAGAATTGAAATGAAAGATCTACACAGATGTTGACTGAATAAATAACTTCATAAATGGTTAATTTTGGCTGTCACGGATATGTGGTTAATTGCTATAATGAAGAATATTTTTGGAAAAAAAAGAAAAAGCTGAATGCTGATATTACCAATTAACACACAAATCTAAGAAGAAAAAAATCCACAGTTAATAGAACATTACATAGTCCTTGTAATTAAAGTGTGACATGGGAGTCCGGTGTCACAAAGAGAAATCCCCTAATTAGCCAGGATTTGAAAAGCAAAGACAAAATTGGAAGGTTAAACAGGGAGAAGCCATGTTGTAACATAATATGGTAAGAAAATGACAGGACTAAGACAACTTCCAATCATCCATATTTCTGGATTTGGGATTGTCTCTATTGAGAATCTGGTCCCAAATAATCTGTCTCAAGTTCGTCTGTAGCGACAACACCAAAAATAACAATGGAAAACAACTTGTTGTCAGACCTGCACAGGTAAAGCCTCAACAGTTACTGTTGGGTGTGGCAGGGAAAAGGTCCTTGAATCACATTTTTGGTATTTTACATCAGGAAAAAGAGGTAAATCTGCACTAATGGTTTAGGTTTAGTGTATAAAAAAAAATCTTTTTATTACACCTGTTTCTTGGAGATCACATCACAGCAACTTGATTTCACTCACTAATAAAATCTCATGTTTTCAAGGCAATGAAATTTGGATTTCTGAAAACAGACTTTATAAATGAAAGCAGTATTAGAGAAAAAGACACATTATGGACTTACAGACTTCTTCACTTTCTAATTTAGCTGATATGTTCCATTGAGATGCATAGTCTAACTCCTTAATTTATAGAAAACACCTTGAAAGTGTAGTCCATTAATGAATGTAGAGTTCATAAAAAGTTGATGGACAGACAGTTACTGAGTTTCTTAATCAGGAGCAATTTCCTTTATTTACACATCTGTTTGAACTGGATAATCATATGATATGATATTCTTAAAAATTTATTCTACCATAACAGTGGTAAAATTTGATTTCATGTGTAAAATATTGCATCTGGCATGTCCAAGACAAAAAATATTTGTGAATGCAGTGGCTCAAGAATACTGCTTCTGTTCTTAAAATACAGACAACTGTTGCAATATACACTAAAAAGCAGAAGTCTACTGTCTTAACATTTGCCTTAGGAGGGGTAACTCTTATCATAGCTCAAGATTTTAGTGCCAGACTTTCAGCTGAAATATTCAACTTCATGTATTAAAGAAGCAGAGGCATTTTCTTTGTTTGTTTTCTTATGGGTACAAAAGGTATTAAATGGACTATGGATATGGTATGAGGAAACTACTCAGACAAGAAAAGGCTTGCAGCTTCAGCCCATACTGCTCTGTGGATATCGTTAACTTGTCCTGCATTTGTTGAGCTGTGATATTTTCCTTTGAGAGTCTGTACTTTTAAGGGTCTTTTGTTACAAATGCTTACACAAATTTCTTTGCATTCCAATACATTTTTTATAGAGACTTTTTTTCCTGAGCTGAATAAGGCATTCTGTCTCATCCAAACAAAATAGCTGTGTCTGAAAGGGAGAATGTTGTTAGCTGTAATAGCATATCTAAGTGGCTTTGAAAAAAGAACTCATTAGTTTTTATCTCAGGCTCATTTTGAACTGAAATATTCATCCAACCTCTGAAATCGTTGTCAGTAAAACATCTGGCTTGAACACAGAAGTTCACTATACAGAAGTGGTTGCTATTCCCATGTCCCATATGATTCTTTACATGCTCAGCTTGGCTTGATTATACCTTTCCCCTGCTTTGTTTCTGTGACGTAGATGTATTGGCAATGATTATGAGGGTTTTCGAAGCAAAGTACCTCTTGTAGTGCTATAGGCCAACTTGTTTAGCCTGCAGCCTGTTTGTAGTGCTCAGGTTGATTATCACTTCTAACAAAACAGTCCTTAGTGACTCTCAGCTGCATTTGTATATATTTCAGATGGTGTATGTACTGAAATAAGTAGTAAATAACCTTAAGGAAAATTATGTTAATTGGTCATCCACTGCAGTGCCTACCAGTTCACCATCCACAGCTGGATTTAGTACCTCCTTGGATTTAAAAAGAAAACACATCTAGATCCCAAGTACAGTAATTTCACAACTATAAGGCACACCCTTTTGACTAAAATTTTGGCCAGAACACAGAATTGCGCCTTATAGTCCAGTGCACCTTATATAATGTACAAAGTTGGGAAATTTGCCAAACCAGAAGTGTGAGCCACAGTGAGGGGGCAGTGCAGCGGGAGCGCCGGGTCGCGAGGCGGGGCAGGAGCAGGAGCTGCGCGGGGAGGGAGGGAGCCGGCACTGGCCCCAGCCCTGGCAGCCACGAGGGGAGGGAGGGAGCCAGTGCCAGCCCCGGTCCCGGAAGCCGCGTGGGGAGGGAGGGAGCTGCCGCCCACCCTGGCCTGGGTGGAAGAAGGAGCCAGCACAGGCCCCAGCCGCCGCACAGGGGGAAGAAGAAGCTGGCCGGCACTGGCCCCAGCCCGGGCGCAGGGGGAAGAAGAAGTCAACACCGGTCCCAGCCCGGGTGCAGGGGTGAGAAGCCAGCACTGGCCCCAGCCCGGACGTGGGGGGGAAGAAGCCAGCCGGCGCCAGCCCCAGCAGCCGCATGGCGGGAAAAAAGCCAGTGCTGGCCCCAGCCCAGGTGTGGGGGGAAGAAGAAGCTGACGCCAGCCCTGGCCCAGCATGACCTGCGCAGGGAGGAAGGGAGGGAGCCGCCACTGGCTCCTGCCCAGCACAAGCCGCACAGGGAAGGAGAGAGGGAGCTGCTGGCCCCAAACCACTGTGAGCCGTGGCCACCCCGAGCTGCAACTCACTAGCCAGTGCCAGAGGCGGGTAGGAGTGCCGAGACCCACGGCACAGGGAGGGCGCCTGGGGCTGTATTTAAAGGCCATGCAAATCTGTGAAAATGTTTGCAAACTGAGCACCTCCAGTAATTCATTATTTTGTTGCATGCAGCGCAGTTCCTCACTGCAAAAATAAGTGCACCTTATAGACCGGTGCGCCTTATATAATGTACAAAGTTGCGAAATTTGCCAACTCCTGGAGGTGCACCTGATAATCTGGTGCACCTTATAGTTGTTAAATTATTGTACTTGTGTCTGGATTGCCAAAACTTTCTACTCTAACAGAGACTAAATTTGGTGTGAATGCTTTTTGTTGGTTTGGGGGAAATTTTCATATTTGTGTGCAGATTTTTATCTGTGATTTTAACATAAAAAATTAAATTAATATTTAAAATGTATAAATATATATATGTATATATATTTTTTATTTCAAGTTGGTCTGACCCAAATCTCTCTTCCACGTCATTCTCCTCGTGCTTGTCCCTGATTATGTCTTGACTAGTTTCTTTTAAGTATGATATGATATTTTGCAATAATAGCTGGAAAATGTTTGGGATGTTATACAGTTTCCTGTAATGGTTTATTTTTTTTGTATATTTCCTTTCCTCTAACTTTTTGTTACAGTAAAATTATTGAACACTGAAATATTTAACCTAGTATTATCACCCGAACAATAATATACTAAAAAGATATCTGACCTTATAAACTTATTTTAAATCTAATTCTTTCCTTCCCATTTCCACCATTTTCACCTACTTAAGCCTTTACCCATATGTGATACCCCCTGTCAAGGTGGAATACTTAAATCTGACCAGAAAGAGTAGCTACAGTAAGTATTTCCCAGCATATTGTTTGTTTGTCTATTTTATCTATATTATTTGGATGCTGATCTTCAGTAAAGGAGGCAAACAATGCATTTTGATAGCATCAGTTATTATGGAAGCATACAGATATTTTAAACCATCGTGCTGGAATGGAAAATCTTTTCTTCTCTATCTGCATCTCTGTCGTGGACAATCACCTATGTACAAAGAAGATGACACGTTCTGTGCAAACAAATTTCTCACAGGGAGATGTTCTTTCAGCTCTCTGAGATTCTCTGATCACATGTAACTTAAAGGGTAATTCCTTGCCCTTTATTGAAAGGATCTTGGCTTGGTTTTTTTGTGGATGTGTTTCCTGTCCAATGTGGAAACTTCCCTTTCCTATTTTCATCATGTGCACTGAACCAGTCAAACATCTTCAGAGCAAAATTTAGTAATCTAGACATTGATTAAAATTAAACTGAAGCATTTTGTGAAAAAAAAATCTTTTTCCTACAGTTGCCAACACCTCATATCATATATAGCAACATAGTCTGTATAGTTGCCATTTCTGCACTAATGAAACAGAAACAACTTATTGTTTTCTCTTTTAGTATTTTTAGACAAAAGAGAAATTTCATTAGGAATATTTGAAAAATTAGAAGTGTTTGAATCAGATTACTCTGAATTTTAAAAATGTCTCATCATTTGTAAATGCTAAATCCAAGGTAGGAGATACTATTTAGTCTGTATAAAAAAGTGCACAAATTTGCTTCCAGCTATTTCTCCACCTTATTTTCTCATAATATTGTAAAATGAGTGACAGATAGGTCTTAATCTGATTTTTTAGACTGAATTTCAAAAGCTTTCAATTACCTTTTCCCAAAGAGCTTCAGAACTGCAGAACATGGCTCATTTTGCCAGCTCTCAACACAGAGAAATACGGATGCACTCCCAAAAGATGTGTATCTTTAAACCACGAAGCTGAAAGTATCTTTAAAAACTTTCTAGATATTATAATTATTTTTGTGCAGCATGAAAGGCCCTTATCAACTTAATTTTTTTAATTTCTACTGAATTGATAAAGATGATAATGAGAAGTTATTTTTTCTTTATTTGGTAGCTTGCTGAAATTCCTTAAGCATTATTAAGATTTTAAACTCCAATTTCAAAATTAGAACTGCCTGCACCTATATGAGCTGAAATTTGGCATGCAATGAATGCATGAAAGTGTAAAATGCTCAATGACTTAGTCTTTGGTCATAAATGTAAAGAGCTTTTATTTAAAACCTGTTGGGGCTAAGCATAAGCAATGAAAAAAGGGTTTAGTTTAGTGGTGCATAGCAGATTGCAGATACTACACTTCACATTTTGGTTCCTACAGACACACCAGTCTTAATTCTTTTTCTAGGGGAAATCACCACCACCATCAAAAAAAACACCAAATCCCCCTTCTCCCCAAAAACCTAAACAAAATACTTTAAAAACCCCAAAACTCTAAAGTGAAATCAACCCTAAATATTTTAGGTGGTTCAGGTTATAGAACCTTTATTTTTGTGATAATGGTTAGCTTACAATAAGAGGTTCATGTAAAGTACATGAACCTGACATTAGAGAATGATTTATTGATCAATCCTATGCAATTTGCTCAAATGCTATATAGAAGATATCCCTTCAATGACAAACACTAACATTAGCAATATTTTTTAACATAGTTAAAATTATATGTTCTTTGTGCGTATTTCAGTTTAGGACACACTTCAGAAATGTGATAAATATTGAATCTAGAGACAGACAATCCCATTTAAGTTAACTTCATTAGTTAATATAAAATGCTTTATGTGATATGAAAAAAATATATACTCATATATAATTATAATAACGATATGTGTTGTATACAAATATTAATATATATTGAGAGCAAATAATGTTTCAAGGTAGATTGCTGTTTATGGTGACTCATCTATATTTTGTTATTTTTAAGGAAACAAAAAAAGGCTATATGATATACCAAAGGAAATAGTGTTCTGAGGTAAAGTGCTTTTTTTGATTTTCAAGATGGTTCACTTATCAGACCTGTTTTTAACTGTCACAATTTACTGGGGCAAAATAATTAGCTAATCTTCCTTTTCTCTGTTTTATGTGAGAAGTTAATGGAACAACCTCCTGGATCTGCAGCTCCCAGGGAATATCCTGAAGTCATGAAAAACTTGTAAATGTGCCAACAATCTAACTGAATGCACTTATTGCTGCATGAGAGATTACCAAATCAGACTGGACACAATAAATACTTAAATTACAAAATGAGCTGCAAAGATGTAGCAGTATTTGGAGAGTATAAAAAGCACAGTGTCACAGAGAGGAGAAGGAGAGAGGAACTGAAAACAGCTCAGCCCAAGTGTTGCACAAGGGATGAACTCCACCTCTAGCAGCAAAGCCACAGGACAGCAACTTCTAAGACATCTCAGCTTGCAAAATAGAAACGAGATAAACAGATCCATCCAAATGTGGCTGCTGAGGAAATGGGAAAACATAGCTGTGAGTAGATATCAACTACGGGAACCCCTGCTTAGCAAGGTGTGAGTAACAGGGCTGTTGAGTCTGCACCAGCCCTTGTTGCTGGGTCTGGGGGTAACACGGCAGGGCTGACAGAGCCATGAGCAGGAGCAGCTGCAGGCTTGTTTCCACCAAAATTTGTACTCTATTTCCAATCCCCACTCCATCTCCAACCCCAAGAGTGTCTTCAGTTAAGGTGCACCCTGGATCCAGAATTCAGCAAAATACAGAGACACATGCAGAATTTACCTGCAGTGGTAGGAACTGGTTAGTAACAGGCAGAGAGCTCATGCTCTAAACTCTGCTCAGGCACTGACCTCCAGTGCAGCACTGCATCTGTACCTAGGGAATCCCATTAGATTTTCTCACCTCTACTTTGTCATTGGAATTTTCTTGCAACTTTTTAAACATATGTTGATTTTGTCTTTTTTTTTCTTGAAAAATTAGGATTTACCATCTTAGGAAATTATTACCTCTCTGGTCTTTCAGTTAAAAATTATAGCCAAGTTTTTGACATTTAGGTCAAGCATTTCTTTAAAGGCTTGTCAGGAAGAAGAGATAAATGCATGATAGAAGTATATATGTTACATTTCAGCTCCTTATGACAAAAAAAAGGATGCAGGGGAATAACTTTAATACATCTTTTATGTCTTCTAATGCCCCAGGCTAATAAAATCAAATGCTTTCTTTAAAGTATAAAGTTATTTCTTAATTCATGCATTTGCAATGTTTCCAACATCATTAAGAACAGATTTCTAAGTCTGCCCTAAATCACTCAGCATTTCCTTTATGTGACAAGAAATCTGACAGAATAAACTAATCTATACTATTCAACAATTAATCACACCAAAAATTAAATTGCTAGAGAATTCTCAGTCCTTAGCTACATATTTTCAGCTTTATGCTCAGGTATATCAGGCTTGCTAATAATAACAATAAATAGATGTTCAATTTTGGCTTTGTAAATGGAAAAAAAACTTTTAAGTGAAGAACAAAGACAGAGGTGTTAATGCTCGATCTTGGCAGGTATAAAGAAGGAAAAACTCGTTCAGGCTTTAAAAATACTGGGAATTTTGGCAATGGAAAGAAATATATATTTGGCAAATACATAGTTGGCAAAACCAGAAGAGAATATAATTTCACTGTAGTGTAAGAGGAATTCCACACTTAGAAAAAGCCAAATGCAAAGAAGTCATTTTAATTACTTGAGACTTCCCTGACTTTGGGTTAAAGGGCACTCAGAAGTATGAAAATATTCTTGGTAAATGTATGTGCCAGTATTATCCATACCTGTTCTTGCTGACATGAATAGACTTTGATGACTGAATTTCCAACAAACTGAGTGCACCTGCTGCCTCCTCTGTTGGGTGCTCCTGGAGCCCTCTGCCAATACTGGAGGTCTTTTTTGTGCACAGCAAGCAGACTTGGCCAGTTGTGAGGCTGGACATCAGAGGAATTAATTTCTCAGACTTTAGGCCATCAAAAGGTTGTTAGATTGCTGTGGCTGGATCACATCCCAGTTAGTTAACCAGAGGAATTGGTGGTTCAAAGCCTTACTCAGCAGGATGCTTGAGGACCTCCTGCGCTTCAAGTGTCTGACCAGTGCCACTACTTAAGATGGGAAAGTTGAAATCATTAAAACTCAACCTCCCTCCAGCTTTGCTAACTGGGTCCTCAAAGAACAAGGGCTCCTGGTAGTGCTATCATCTGATGGCTCTTACTAGTGTAATTATAATTTCATTTTTTCCTGTGCCTATTTAAAATGCAGTTACACTGATTATTCACATACTTGTAATGACTGCCTTCCTTAATCAGTGCTCCCAAAAATGTCACATCTCCCTGTGCTCAGACCTAAGCAGGAGGGAGGTCCCTGCTGTCACAAGTCTTGCAGCGTCTCACAAGTTTTCCTGGTGTCACCTCTGCCCTCAGCCTGTCAAAACGGGACAGAGCAGTAAAAGAGAAACTTCTCCCTGCTCCCCATCCCCTGAAACGATTGCTGCTCTGCAGGTTCCCAGAGAGGCCGGCTTATGCAAGAATGTCACAAAACCCAGAGCTATGAGCCAGAGTTTGAGGTCTAAAGGTTGTCTGTGTCCTTTCTCATTTGCAAAGTTGAGTGTAACCGGATATAAGTGAAGTGCAGGCCTGATTCCTCTCCTCTTATCAATGCACTGAATGCCTTGCATTGCTCCTGTCTTTTTTTTTTTTTTTCTGACCTGTGTGAAGGGCGAACCAACAGGCTTGTTACATACTTGTTTCTGATAGCTGGCATGTTGAGAGGAACTTGTAGACACCTGTTTAAAAAATGAAATACTTTTATTGTGCATACTAGAGAGGAAGGAAACCATCCCTTCCAGTGCACTTGGTGAATTTACTTTCCTTTTATTTTCTTTCTCAATCTCCTGAAAGAAAACAGTGGCAGTGAGCTGCATTCCTGTGCTTGGGAAGTGAGGAATAAAGCTAGTGGCAATCTGTGCTGCTGACACAGTGTCACAGTGCAATGAGGCATGTTGTATCATCTCAGCCATGCATCAAGCCTGGAAGTGCTCTGAAAAATTTAACTGCATGGAAAAGGGGTTTATAGCCTTCTTTTGTTGTTAGGGTTTAGCAATGGCATGCACAAACAAAATAATCTGTGTGGCTTGCCATGCTATCAGCAGGGGCTCTGATGCATCTCCATGGTGCACAGAATCTCCTAGAAGAGTCAGTAGTTTGGGGCTTGGTCTATTCTCTCTCACACCAAGACAAGTGTTTAGTTGTTTTACAGGAGGAGGGTGGACTTCTGGCACTACTCCAGTTTTCACACTGCCCGCTGTGTTTTCAGCTTAAGAAATTTTCTGCTCTGTGTTTGCTTCTAAGTAGCACAATATTCCTTGCAATTTTTTTACCACAGTTGTATTTTGCCATTTTGAATCTGGAAGTGTATGTAATAAAATATGTCTAATTTGAACTTTTCTTAAACTGGTATTTCAAAGGTATTTTAACATGTGCCAGAACTCTACATTTATTACATTATTTATAATGGGGGAAATTGGAGGAGCTAAAGAAACTTTCCCAATATCATGTTGGTGGAAAAATCACAGAGGGAGAAAATCTGTGAATTTTTCATAATGTCCCGTGGCACAGAGGTTTTTCACCTTCACAGTCCTTTGAGAGCACATGGATGTGAACAGGAACAGTGTCCCTGTCCCACATTAGAGGACAAATTTGTGCCTCACAGACAAGGCCATATGGGTTAATGGGAAGCCTATTTTCAGATATTAGCTATTTGTTTCATCATTCTGTGTTTCAACTTGTCCTCTTGAAAAAAAAAAATCAACGCTTCAAAGTTGTATAGTTTCATATATCACTAAAGATCCATTGAATCACCCTTATTTCCCTTTTCTATGCAAGGGAGCACTGCTGATTTTTCTAAAGTCGTTTTTTCTCTAAAACTCAGTTGGCCCTCTGCCAAATGAAAGTTTGAATTTGACCTGCAAATTTGGGTTGTGTTTGTTTCAAGTTTTTGCAGCCACAAACTCTTGTTTCTCTCTTATACTGAATATATTTGTATTCAAACTTAAGTGGTAAAGTCAAGAGGCAAGTTTTAGCATTGAAAACACAAAATCAAATCCTTCTGCTTTGACCAGGAAGCTTTCCCCTCACTTTTAAAGTCATTCTTTGGAAAGAAAGGACCACTGCAATATTTGCAGTTCTCTTGCTTTTTGTGCTCTGTGTGTAATTGAGAAGGTTAACCTGTAATGGCAAGGGAGCAAATATATCTGTTTTACCACTTGACCATTGACAGTTCTGCCTGATTTTGAAATTCAATCTACAAATTAATTTTGCACTTTAACACTTTCAAGTTATTGTTATGGATCTCACTGGTGCTAGAAGTACATATTTCAGCAATTTTTAATACTTCTTCATGACTGAATAACTGCTGAAATCTAACTCTCCAAATTTAGTTATCTGTGAGATCTTACTGGTCACAAGTGTGTTAATGTAATAATTGATAACTTTTCAATTGCTTGCTATCATCTTTTCTGAATTCCAATGATAATTGAATGAGAGAGGATGTAATTATACCTGCAGCCATTTCCTTGAGTTCAAAGGGAGCCCTAAATGGCTATGGAAGCTCTTGTAAAAGAAGCAAAGCCTTATTCTACATCTCACATTCTGTCTGTGTAAGAAGCATTTTTCGTCCAATTATTCTTCAATTGCAGTTGCTGTCTCCTAATTCTGTAAGGGACTTACGTAACAGCGAAAAATAAACTCTTCTTCAGCATGGTCCACACTTTAATCTTGACACAATATTAAAGTTCCATCTGCCTAAGTATTAAACTTTTGGTAGAATGTACAAATCAATTATATGTTTGGTTTTTTGCTTTGGGTGAAGGACAGGAAAGTCAGAGTGGGAGGGAGAGTCCAGTTTGTGCTTAGACTGCAAACCTGCAGAACCAGACTGATGGTTGTAGTCCAAAAAAACAGTAATCTTTTTTTTTTTTCTTTCTTTTAATTACTGTTTTCAGAAAAGTGACATTTTTCCAGCTTCCCATTTGCGCTTTTTTCCTGTGAAACTCCCCCACTGGAAAACTTTGCTCCCGTAGTGTGTAACAGCACACACACCTCATCAGGCATGTGATGTGACCAAAGAGGATGTATGAATGAGGGCAGAAAACTAAAATGCAGTTTCCAGCAGATTAGTGATTCTTCTCCATTTGTAGCTATTAAATCTGCATCACTAAGCCTCTGCCCCCATCCCCAAGAGCTCATTTCTCTGTGCTGGAGGTCCCACCCCTCGCATTTACTTCACAAAATCACAGAATTGTCTGAGTTGGAAGGGACCCACAGGGATCAAAGTTTAATTAATTGTAAGTGCAGTTTCTGTGCAATGGAAGGGCAAAGACACCTCTGGGGAGGAGAACTGGAAATGGTAATTTATTTTTTGTTTGCTGGGGTTTCTGTATTCACTGTTGGTTTTGTGAACAGGTGAAAATAAGAAAC
>PYHW01010724.1:51184-68241 GCA_013186435.1 Turdus rufiventris | reverse complement strand
AAGAGAAAAGCAAAGGAAATTAATGAGTATACTATAACACCAACCACTGAGCTACAAATAACCCATCTACATGGATAATAAGTATTGAACCTGTAATTCTTTGTTTCTGGACTAACATGTGTTATACAACTAATAAAAACTTAACAGACATGAGCTCTATAATATGCTAAAGCGTGATATAGAAAGGTGAGATCCGGAAGGGAAGCTCAAGCTCCTGCTCCTTCAGTACTTCTGAAGATCACCCACCCTGAACTTTGGCACAAACACTGCTGTGCCATTGTTGGGGCTCAGTCAGTGCCTGGGTCAATAGCAACTCTCTGATGGCCCAGCAGAGAATTCTGTGGCCATCATCTGTCTCAGTCCTCTTTGAAGAATATTTGACTGTGGAGAACTGAGTAACAGGAAGAATCTTCCCATTCCTATTTCATGGCCACCAAAAGGGGCACTTGCTTCTCCACTGACTGCAACAGTAGTCAAGTGGATTTCTAATACACATAAATTCTGTGTGTGATGGGGCACAAAGTGACCCATATGTTACTTCTACAAGTTATTTTGGAAGCATTTTCTGTTCCTAAGTAAATATCATAACTAAATTTGAAATAAGTGTTTTGCAATTTTATATACAGAATGTATTTTCATTCAAACAAATAAATTCTTCATTAATATTTGTTTTATTAACTTCAAGGTTATATACTTTTCCCACTGCTTTTCCCACCAACCATTCAAGTGCCCCACAAGAGAGGCAGAAGTAGAAAATACTGTGGAAATTTTAAATTTTCCACTGTGTTTTTTAATTAGTCTGAAAAATGGAGGAGAAAAAAAAAAAAACAACAAAACAAAACAGTAGTAATAATAAGGTTCACCTTATAGTTATTCAGACAACGCCTCTCTGTGACCAAATTTGGAAAAGAAGGTGAAGCTTGAGCTGGAAGTTTGAGTCTACTAGTTTCTTATTGAAATACTCCCAATGATTTTAGCATGGTTTCTCATGGAGAAACGTTGTATTCCCCATACTAAATCCCAATCTCAATGAGGAAAACAGCACAAAATGCATGAAGATATCCAAGATATGTTTCTAGTTTGAAGATCTATATTTCAGGGTGACCTGGAGCTCAGCCCTTCCTCTGCAGTCTACAGAAAAACTGGAGTGACTGTGGTAGCACTTTACCCACAGTGAGGACATCCAAAAATCTGACAGTAAAACTAACAGCCTTAATGTTCTTTTTTTCCTGCTCAAGCAATCCCTTTAGAGCCTTTTCTAAGTAACTCAATAAACAAATACATGTCTAGACTTTCAAATTGCTTCTACAAGTTCCTCTGATGTCTAATATTGTATTAAACCATGGTAGCAAGATTTCAGTTACTTATGCAAAAATCACATCTGCAATTGATAGAAATATTTATCAGTGTATTCACTAAAATGAAAAAGCATTGAAGCAAGTAATAACATTTAAAACAAGTAGGAAAGCACAAATGAAAATGAAGCATCTGAATAATTACACAATATGCAGTGCAGAAAAAGTGATATCAAAATTCCACTTCTGTTTCAAATCAATAACACTGAAATGTGACAGGAACTTGATGATGGTGTGTAACTAAAAATTTAATCCAGTCAAAATATCTTTGCAACACTCTCATAGACAATCAAATCTTTGCAATTGTTTCTTAATGAAAAGTAATTGGTTTCTGGAAATAATTTGCTTATTTTATAGCCACAATCAAAGAACATATGGAACTAGACAAGAGTCTTGTTCCCGAGTTAAACATTTTAATTTACACTCTAAAGAGAAATAGAGTATTGTAGTATTTTATAATCACTTCTTATCAGCTTTAATTTGTGAGTGGATGCGGTAATAAAATCCTAAAGGTTATTACCTAAAAGTACAGGAAAAAGGGAATTAAATAATGTAAAATAAAGACCTTGGAATGGCCAGTGCACAGCAGGATAATGCTAAAACAGGAAGAATGACTACTGAGAACAATTCTGAAAGAAAGATTTTCTGTTCCTAAAACATATTAAAAATGAATGTTGGTGTCTCATCATCCCACCACTTGAGAAGACCTAAGAGAAAATCAGAGATGTGGAAATATGCACTTCTATGATGAAGGTTCCTGAAAACCATAGAATGTCATCACCTCAAATATTATGTCCTAATGTATAAAGTTGTGTCTCCTGCTGACATCAGTTGTGACAATTTCTGTAAAGTCATCACAAAACCCAAGAGGGAAAACTTTGAATTAGTTCTCTGCAATGTACAAATCCCGACTACTTTATTATCTTTTTGTTTTGGTTTGGTTTGGGTTTTTGTTTGTTTGCTTGTTAAGTTTTACTGTTTCCATGAAGATATGGAAAGAATAAAAGGAAAAAAAAATTCAGAGGCAAAGAATCTTTATCTCAGAAAGCAGTGGCAAGACATTAAAAGGAGAACAAATTTAGGTTAGATACAGAGATGCAGCATTTAATTTATGTGAGCACACTGGAAATGAGCTTCTCTAGATAATTTAAGAACAGAAGATTCACATAAGCTGAAGGATAAGTAGGTTTTAAAGATGCCATTTGTGTGGTCACAGCTCAGATACAGGCACTGCAGCTCACTGCTAAACTCGAATGCTTAGCTGGGATTTTTTTTGCTTTTTGTTGTCTTGGGGGTTTTGTTTGTTTTGTTTTGTTTTGTTTTTGTTTTGTTTTGTCTCTTAAACCAGATTAAAAATTATGATTGGAAGAAAGACAATGAGTAAACATCATGAATACGTATTTTAGAAGTAACTCTGTCACAAACCTTTCCCTGGGAGAAAATAATAGTGACATGCAATTACTGGAGTTTCTGAATGTATAGAAGGTATGCATAGGAAGCACAGAGGCAGAGATCCCTTGCAGAAGAGGAAGGGTTTTTTGATTATTTCTGGTTGACTTGTTTTCTTGATTTTATCTTTAATTCTCTTTCGAAGTCCTACCCTGCATTTATTATTACTTATTCTGTCTCTGTCAAGATGAAACCCACTCAAGATAAAAAAATAAAATAAAAAGAAAAACAGAACAAGCCCAAAAATAAATCCTCCAAAGTACTGTATCTTAACTTCAAATCTCACTCCAGCTCTCATGGTTTAATTTTTCCGTCACCATGAAGTATTGCCAAAGTACATGACTGGTAGAATCTGGGGTGAGATTTCAGAGTCACATAGTTGCTCAGAAGACTGAACTGAAGAATTTTATTTAGGAAAACTCTATACCAAAGATATTTTACAGTGGCAATGCAAGCAATATTGAGCAACTAGTGTAACCTAACTGTTACTGCAACTGCACATCTCCTGAACTGTGAAAATTATCCATAAGCATATATTTATTCTTTTATAGCATGAACTAAACCAAATATCTGCAATTTTTTTCGTTGCAGATGACACTGAAGTACTACATTCTTTCTCTGGGCTCAGAATGTTAATTTGAAAATTTACTTTCAAGCAGTTGGTGCAAGATAAGTTCTTGGGGGTCAAAACTCAATCCTATCACTTTGTCCTGAAGGCAACAGTTTCAGAATGAATCTTAAAGCGTCTTCCAGGTGACTCAACTTGAGCCTCTCTGCTACAAAGCACAAAATGTTCACAGAGTTCCCTGAAAGCATTCTGTAAAGATATTTTAAAATGTCTACTGAACATTCCTCCTCTTCGAAAAAACCAAGTATAGCAGCAGAGTGGCAATATGGTGATTAGTTATACCTTTCCATTTTGCAGTAATGGTTTATGAAGGGCATTTCCTTAACAAGCTCCTTTTGAAGGTTTTGTACATGATTGCAAATGACATGTGTGACGTCCAGCAGTCCTTCCTTTTGCATAATGGTCACAGATTATACTTAGGAAGAGTAACATCGAGGTAAAGTGACAGCTCCAGTCTCTTAATGAGAAGTTTATTAAGAAACTAGGACTGATTATTAGTTGCAAATTAACCATAATGTGAGTAATCAGCAGAAACGTCACATTGGTGCAAGAAAAAAGATAAACAGAGGAATGTTCATCCCCGTGCTAATCAAAAAGTGCCTACAGCTCATTACAGAGTGTCATTTCTAGGAACCTGGGGACACAGGATTTGGGAAATGTGTTTTTGGAAATTGGATTTGGCAATAACACCATATGTACCTTTAGACTGTATTTAACATGCCAAAGGAATGTGGCTTTTTTTTCCCCCTAAACTAGAGATTCAAGATCTCTATGATAAAGCTAGAACTGCAATAAATAAAAGCTTAATTGTATTTTTGGACCACTAGACTAGGCTGTAGTTTTGAAACAGTGGGGGGAAATATTGCATTAATTTAAAAACATTATTTTGCCAGTTTTATAATGCAATTGTAAAATATATCTGCAGAATTCAAGAACAATTATCAGTATTATCATTGGTTCTGAAAAATATTTTAATATTATTTTTAAATATTAAATAGCATGACTAGTATTTTCAAACTGCACACTGGGGTTCAAGCCTCAAACCTGCAAGGAAAAGGCTAGTCTAGAAAATAAAGAGCTTGCAATTATATATTACACAAAACACAGCAATAGATATGAGTGTAACATCATAGATATTGTTTTCTGGATGGCAATGTGCCAGTAGCAGGAATTTTGGCACAGTCATCTTGTTTTGTTTTCATTGGTCCTCAGGTGCACTTTGCTCTACCATAGGTAATTTCATTCCTTTGACTCCAGTACTCCAGCTCATCTCCTTCTGTGTAGTATCCTGATTCTCTTTTTCTCTGGCATTGCCCACATCATCTGAAAACATCAGTGGTATCCCTTGATCCCTTTTTTATCCTTTTGCCAGGTTCATTACTGAAAAAAGGAGTTCAAACTTTCCTCTCCTAGAGAAACTTTTACTGTTTAATGCAGTCCTTTGCCAACACCTCTCCCAGATTTTACTCATCATAACAGTTTTTGTTCTGCTGAACAAAACTGCTTGACTAACAAATTTCCCTGTGACACATATCCAATAAATGTTTTGGTGTTTTGTTCAAAGCTATTGTTTTTGTTTTTGCTGTTTTTTTGAAGTTTGCTTGCATTGGATCTCTTTTATTTAGTCACTAATGTATTTAAGATAACAGAATCATATGGCACAAGTTATCTTTGGTAAAACTCTCATTATTTCATCCCATTTTTTGTCTGTAGGCATGTCTTTATTGATCTTTCCCTCAATATTTGTTCCAAAGGCAAAATCAGAGACTGGATCCTGTATAACATAACAGAAATTTTTCAGTTAGATTTTTTCCATGTATATATATACACACACACTTACATATACTGTGCAATTTGTTTTCACTTTGTGTGTTTCTGAGTTTGATATGGAATAACTGACTGTGTCTCCAGTACCTTTATACAAGCCTCTGTGAGCCAACCATCCAAAATCAAATAACAGATATCCTGAGTAGTTCTGTAAGCTTAATATCACTAAATCACTTTAATATTTTTTTCGGAGAACTGAATTCTGAAGACATATTTCTGCATTGGCCTATTTAAAATGTCATAATTATTTCAAGCCCTGCCTAGGATTTCCATTGCCATCTTTGTTAAAGGGAAATGAACTTCTGAAATGACAGCTGTTTGTTCCACAAAGAAATACCAAAATAATATTTTTTTTCCAATTGGGGCCAGATGTTTCTGTAAGACACTTAAAAAATAAATTTTTTAATCCATAAAACAATTTGTCCATTCCATTCTAGCCGCAAATCTGCTCATTTTAATCAATGTTCATCTGGATGACGCTTAATAACATTCAACAGACCCAATATGTGACTTGTATGTGGGACAGATCATTCTTAAAAAATAGATATGAGAGTCTCCAGTGAGTGGAGATCTGACAGGCAGAAAAACATGCAGCTAGCCCTAGGCACTGAAACCAGCAAGATACATGAAATATTTACTATTTCTAGTTCTGTGATGTCTTAATAAAGTAACTGCATTTTAATTGTTGCAAGGTTTTCATTTCACTATTCTCTTTTGCATCAGGAATCAATGTGTTGTCAGCTGCACTGACAGTTCTGTGTCAGTAACTCACACTCACACATTTGGGGAATCAAGAGGGACCATGATGAGCTGCCTTGATCCAGAGGTCTCAGGAAACCAAGACAGACCAGGGAATCTGGGGCACATAACCCACAGGGAGCTTGCAGCCTGTGGACAAAGCTGTGAGCAGTGGGGAATCCAAAAGAACCAAAAAGCCCTGGAAAACAACACTGGAAATATTTGCAGAAGGAATTGCTCAGCCAAAGCACTGAGCAATTTTAGTATGTATTTCAGTGAGAAAAATTCAGCAGTTTACAAACCGTAATACCAAATTTATGGTGATAAAATGGTCTAACACCATGTAGAGATTTGTGTACCAAAAGATAAGGGGAAAACTGGAGCATGGGATTCCTCTCAAGGCTTCTGAAGGGATATTATTTTCATTGTCCATAAACAAGGCACTGCTACAAGCTCCTATATGCAGAAGGGAGAGAAACCTTGAATTCTGTCTGATACCCACACTATCAGAGACTGGTCCAAGCTCAAAGGAGATCCTTTGTGCTCTCCCTCATCCTGTGAACATTTCCGAAAGTCAAAGTGCAAGTTCAACTCCAAGAGCAAAGTAAACACAACAGCACTAATGTTAGAAACCCATGTTTCCTCCACATCAGACAGGGATAAACACTGTCCCAGTTTGACTGGTGGCTCTATGAAGGCAAAACATTTCATATGACACAGATGCTGAAGCCACAACAGGAAGAACTATTAATGTTTTTAACAAATTCCTTCTAAGCCTTCTAGTATTTTTGCAAACTGACATAATGTGGATGGCCTGACACAAGAAAACAGAATTGTCCTATTCAGTGATCTTAATGAGATGTCAAAGGGTTAATAAGAAAATTAATTTATCCTTTTAAACGCAAGAAGTAATTAAAGTCTAAGGGAAATCTGTACCATAATTGAAAATGAGTAACGAGCAAGTGGGATGTGGAGGAAAAATGAGTTTGGTAATTAAGACAGGAAGTTCAGTATAACAAGAAGGAATAATGTATTTGTCACCTATGGCACAATTATATC
Source organism: Turdus rufiventris (assembly GCA_013186435.1). Lineage (NCBI taxonomy): Eukaryota > Metazoa > Chordata > Aves > Passeriformes > Turdidae > Turdus > Turdus rufiventris. The sequence goes on along the minus strand of PYHW01010724.1, from coordinate 61,185 downwards.
ATACTGATATTAAGTGGGAAAGCTTAAGCTAAAGCAGAACAATAGAGTTGGTGAACGAGGAGGTATTAGATAGTGACACTTCATCCTCAGCTAAGGAAACTACTTCAGGGACCAAGAGAAGGTAGACTTCTGATAGCATCAGGGCTTTCAAATTAATGAAACTGGAATGCATTAAAAGGGATTAAGTAGTAATTGTATTAGAATTTATATTAAAGATCCTGAAGTTATTAGTTCTTTGAATTTTTAGAAAAAAGGTTCCTGAATTACTCATCAGGAACACCTCAGCTACTATTTTAATGGGATGGGCCAAAGTTGCCCCTGATATCTTTCCCTCAAAGTCAATAGAGACTCCAATGGTGAATCTGGCTTATTACTTCCTAGGTTTCTTATCTGAACTTTTACTCTGAAAGTCTGAAGCACTGTAAAAACCTCATATCTCTAGAGGCATCTGTGAGGTTATAGCCATTAAGAAGGTACTAAAGCCTTTTGTATGCTTCACTTTCCATGGAAATTGATGCCAGTGATGCCTAGGTCAAATAAAGACATGAAAGAAATTAAGAGGACTGAATTCTAAAGATAATTCTTGTGTTCAAACACCCAATATAATTTACTTTTTTTCTTAGGAAGGCAAACTTTAGTCTTTTACAGCAAACCTAGAATTAGATCTGCAAGCACTCTTTTGCAGGCAAGGTATTGTTAAAAGAATAAAAATGAAAAAGCATACATAAAAGCCAAGAGGATTTTGCCAGCCATCAGTTTTCTTGCAAATATGGGAGCTGCTCTCCTTTCAGAGACAAGAGAATGGTAGGTGGCACTGAAGATGAACACTGTGATAAAGTGTTTGCTTATGTTCAAGTCCATTCTCCAGGCTTTTTATTTATATATAATCTACAGATACAATAGCCAAACTTTTCAGAGGCTTTGGAAAAAAGTTTAAACAAAATTTGAAGTTTTTCATTAGGAATAGTAATCCAGATTTAATTATCTAGAGACGGAGAACTTTATTTAACCACTTGATCGCTTTAGAGCATCTTTCCCTATATGAAATGTCCTAGTGCTGCTTTTCAAATCTGCACACACTCTGCACACATCTCTTGTGCCCTATGCAGCTCTGCTCAAGGAACACACAGTTGAATTGCCTCCAAGTTTACTCATGGCATGTATTTTGGCTGGGGAGATCAAACATCACCTTTCCTAAGAGCTGAGGGCGATTTGGTCTTCTTGACTCTTCTCTGCCTTTATTCTGAGAGAGGAAAGCATCCCTCATGAAAGAGATGCCCATTCTGCCTTTCAGACATAGAAAAGAATAACAAAATAAGAAATGGACTACAGCTTCTGTGTTTGGGAGCTCACAGGGACCCCTAAACTAAATACCTTGTTTCTAAGGAAAACAAGGGCAGCCCTGCCATTCACACTGACACTTGGAGAGGACCATCAGAATCACTTTCACAAGCAGGCACAGCAGGCCAGACTGTGCTGCTGCTCAAGAACAAAGTGCAGGTACTTGAGGAAGGAAGACTTTGTAAAGATATTGTATTTGGCAGTGTTTTTCCTGAGGATAAAAGCTTGTTTTCTTCACAGCCTAATTCCATGAAAATTCTTTGTTGGGAATATGCAAAGGATTTCCTATTCATTTCAACCATCTTACTCCGAAACCATCCCTCAATTTTGTCTCTTGCATTATCCATCTGGCACTGCATTCTGTTGAATGTAATAAGGATAATTTTGAACTAGCAAAGGTAAATTTGATACAACAGTGAGCATGTAGCATGTGTTACTGCCCCTTGTATTGTCACAGAGCAGCTCAAGCGCTGGTGCTTGGCTTTATTATCCCCTTTCCTGGCCTTACATCTAAAGCACCAAAGGCACTCCAGTCACACAGACCCCGGTGGTGTTTAGAACACCCTATATCATGCTGAATTGAACTACATGGATTAAAAAAAAAAAAAAATAAACAAAAACAAAACAAAAGCAAAANAAAAAAAAAAAAAAAAAAAAGAGGAACTGAGATGGTCCCCAAGGGGAAAACAATGGAAAGCCAAAGCAAAAAACTGTTCTTGATCTAAGAAGATGAACTAAAATTCTAAAGTAACCCAAATAATCCTTTATTTGAGTACAGGAAAGAAAAGGAAAAATATATGTGATTAATGCCTCTAGCACTGTCAGTGTGAAATTCATGGTTTGCTGACTACCTAAATTGCCTGGCACACTGCTAACCCTGATCTTAGCTTTATCTAGGCAAGCACTTGTCATTAAAGGGGCAATTAATCTACTGTTCTAATTTCAAATGAGGTAATGACAGAAGGAAAAATGAGATGTGTCATTTAAGAGCTTTTGCATTCTAAACCAAGCAAATGCCATGATTTCACAAGAAAAAACTCATAGCAGGCAAATATTCATATTAAACAAAGGGTCTGTCTTAAATTCTGCACACAGGCTAGACTAGACTGTAAAATAACAGACAACCCACTCATTGCTTTAATCATCAAAATGGAGAAAATGGTGTTGAAACAGAAAATATCGTCAGGTTTGGGTAAAAATACTGTTTTGTTAATGGCAAAATGTCTGTGTATGTAAAACTAACTCCAGTGTTACTAAGAAAATCTTTATACTTCATTTACTACTGATGAAGATGGGCTGAGAATATGCAATAGACCAGAAATAAAATTCTTGAGAGTTTCCTCCAATTTTATAGAATTTTTGTAGCACTATCAGGAAGCAATAGTGCTCAAATACAGTCATGGCTTAGTAAAGATGAGGAAATCTGACTTTCATGTCTAGTCCTAAAGGCACTCAGCCAAAGGAAATGATTTATGATACATCAATAATTTTTATTGGTTAAAGCAAAACTCAGCAAAAGGTTACTCCTTTCAAAAAGTGTAGTTTTGTGTTATAAGTACCATGAAATTTTAGTGGGGGAAAATTTGTGATACAATTTAATATCACTTCTAATAAAGGAAAAAAATAACGTACATTTAGTAAAAGAAAGAAAATTCTAGTCTTTCTGTAGTGATAAATTTACAAGTGATGTTTATTGACAACAGCAAGTTACACATTTAAAGCAGTTCAGAAAGAATCAGTGTGATATCTTAGTGTGCCACAATGATCCAGCTCCTCCCTGGGACCACTGTGAGTACCCACAGAGCAGCGTGTGCTGAGAAACCACCAGAGATTGACTTCATCCCTCTCTGCATCTCCTCAGGCCTGTGATTTTTTTCCTGTTGTTCTTCAGTTTGTTCACAGAGCTCTCAGCATGTCCATAGAGGCTACTTCAACAAACTTAGACTTCAACTTGGTTATGTTTCCCTAATACGCCACTTAAAATTTTAGAAATTAAATTTAGAGGATTCAAGAATTTGGAATTTCAAGACAATGCAAAGAACAGAATTGTTTTATTGAAAGCATTGTTTTCAATAAAACAATTCTGTTCTTTGCATTATCTTGAAATGCATATGGAAATGAGGAAAATTAATTTAAATTTTGAAATACATCCATGCATTTTTAAGTTTGTATCAGGACAGGAGGTGGGGAGATGGCTGCTCTTATCTGGACAAGGAAAGCAGGATGACATGTTATCCATACAAGGCTGTAAGTGCAGAGATTTTATTCTGCCTGGAGGAAACACTGAACATCCTAGAACAACCTCATTCTGAGCTCTGAAAACTACTTCAACAAATCACAAAGTCTCTGTTTTAGCAAGAAAACAGATCTTTTACCAAGAATCTTCATGACACACAGGTTATACATTATACCTGAGTCCTTAAAAAAGACAAAGCACTGCCAGGGCCCCTGCCCAGCTGAACTCTGGGTTATGGCAGGAGTTTGCTGGTGGTGATGCAGGCAAGATGTTTGTGTGTCAGAGAAAGGCAGGAAGTCTGTACATGGTGCTGCCAAGTATTGACTGAAAGAGAAAAATGTCTAAAAGCTGCAAAAAAAATAGATATGGGAGAGAATTTGAAAAGGAAGACAGAAGACTTCTGTAGATTTGCCCTTAACCCAAATAAATTGTAATGGAAAATTTAATGAGACTTACGCCTTTACCTGCTTTGTTCTTTCAAATTTTCTATCCTAGGAAAAAGGTCCCTAACCAAGATACTCTTAGGAATAATAATTATAAACAAAAATAAAGATTTAATTTTATATCTTAAAAGATGCCTAGATAAAGCAAATCCTCCTTTTCAAGTAGATTAACACATTGATTTCACACTCTGCCTTAAAGGAAAGATAAACTAATCCTTCTGTAGGACATTGCATTTGGCAAATCCTCACTTGATCTTTATTTCGTTTCCTGAACAAAATGAGTTATGTGTGTGTAAATTAATCTCAATTTTAGTTGTGGTTTATCTAAAAGTAAGTCTCTGCAACTTGTTTTCACTTTAGTAAATGATCAATTTTATTATCCAAGCAGTTTATGGTATCTGAAAAGTGGAACTGTGAGGCGTGATGTACAAATGCAGATGAAGAAACACGCAGGGACAGAAAGTGTTGTACTCTCATCACAGTCATGTGCTTTCATCACACTGGCAACTTTGTTATTGCTATTCTGTCTGAATCATAGGATCTGCAAAATTATTTTTTGAACAGTGCTAGTAAGCAGTTAGGATCTAAAATTGCCATCAAATGGTGATAATTATTTTTTTAATATTGAAACTTGGGTTAATTTGGAAAAAAGAAGATGAAATATTTTTAAAGGACGTGGAGTTATACCAGCAACACTCACAAATGCACACATATACGTGTGTATGCACATGCTCATAAATCCATATCCAGGTGTGTAGATATATACACAGAGACACACACATTATGTGGAAAATATGTATTATATTCAAATATAAATTTCCTAATGGAAATCCTTTCCTACTATTACAGAACTGAAATTGATATTGCTTTAGTTGGAATTTTTCTTGCAAGAAAATAATATCTTGTATGCATTTTCTTTTATGTTATTCCAGGTTTCCTTCACAACCACTTCTCCATTCTCTACTTGAGAGGAAAAAAAAATGACTGTGAGGAAACCACAAATAACAAATGTAAAACCTGTATTTTCTTCTAGAAAATGGGCAAAAGTGCCTGTAAATAAAAGAACAATGTATATACTTAGATATATAGCAGTACTTATTCTCACAATGTGATCTTCCCAAATTTATTATTTCTGCAAGAAAATATGACAGGAGGAAGCCAGCTAGAAATAGATAATGGACTATCTTCAAAGAGTATCCTTTTATTTCTCATAACAGCAGGTGATAAATGGTTGCAATGTCAGTGCTTACTATTTTTTTTTTTCCTTGCAGCATATCTCAAATTAGAGAATAATAGTCCCCCAGGATAAGATACCTTGACACAGCTTCTTTCCCTCTCCAGTGCCTGAAGCCGTCAAACACCCATCACCAATATGAAATGGGGAAGGATGCAGATATTTTGCTCCTTGACAAGGGTTGTAATTTTGGTTTCAGATTGTTAAAGAAAAGTTGTTTTTATAATTATATTTTTCTCAGAAATATCTGTTTGTTTTGGACTCTTGCTTACAGGAATATTTCCTTGCTTGCTCTGAAGCTGCTCTAGTGAACCTCAGAAAAGGGGAAAAGGCAAAGAGCCCGTGTAGGTCTTGCCTGAAGATAAGAATCCACAGGGCTGTAGCAACCTATGTTTTACTTCCAAAGATTCCAAGTGAACAACTCTCATCCTGAATTTTCGCTTGAAATCAGTAATTAACATGTCCTTCTAGGGTTATCCTACCTTTTGGAGAACTTTTAACTATGAGCAAAACCTCTTTGAAGTGAAGAGAAGGAAAGCATCTACTTAAAAGTCACGATGAAGGTTCACTCACTCTTCAAAGTCTGAGCTGTCTCTGATGATTCAGATAAATAGGGAAAATGTGCTGTTGAGAGTAAAACTGTGTTCCACTGCAGAACTCGATTGCTATGTATCTGCAGGCAAATGTGTCTGCAGGCAAATGTGTTTGCATTTTCTTCCTCTGTTCCCCGACTGTTAGATGGGAGCAGGTTTTGCTTGCCTTGCAACATTTTTGCACAGACAAAATTTGGGACTTTGATGTTCATGATGTCATATTCTGAGGCTGCATTGTTTAGGGGCATGAATACCCTGAGCCAAAGTATGCAGCAGATTTTGCTTTTTTTCCTAGTGATGCTTAAACCTTTTTTAGTTTCTTCATACATGTTTAGCTTTATAGATTTTTAATATATAGTTGTATTTGCTTCTAGTAATTTTTCCACCCTTTCACATGTTTTAGAATAACAAGCTAACTCTAACAAATTCTTGAAATTCTGTTTAGTCTTATTCTTAAGAAGATAATTTCTGACAAGATATCTTGTTTTCCACAAGTACTGGAGACATAAAAAAAAGTAGGGCCAGGAATTCCTGGACCAACTCCAAGGGATTGCCCAAGGATGGGTTACTGGGGCAAGTGTTCTATTGGATGTAACTGCTAGATAAAATAATTAATTAACCTTATTAAAAATTGTAGAACTCCTATATCGCACCTGCACATATAGCCATATCTGTGCACCTGAAACTTTCATTAAGGAATTGCTCTTTATCTCACCACTCTTAATATTGTTTAGAAAGTTTTGACTTTTGATTCCAGGCAACAATAGGGTTAAATTTTAATAACAAATTCTGTTAGAAAATTAAACAGGTGAATAATGTTATGTAAGTCAGCAGGGGACAAACAAAGAGCAAACAGTTATATTTTGCTTCTTTGGGATCTGCTGAGTGGTTGATTGAAACTTTGCTCAAAAGGAAGAGAACCAGGAAACTCTGTAGTAAATCTGTAGTCATACATTCTTAGACTTCAGACTTATTAGAAATAAATGATTCATTTGAAATCTATTTCCATAGCTCTATGAAGATACTGCTTTAGGTTACAAACGGGACAGTTTAGGATAGGTAGGTGGCACCCTATTAAAAAAACTTTAAAAAAAATAACATCTTTCTTAAACCTAAAGCATTTTTTCTACAGTACCTATAAATCTCAGGATTTTTCACTCAAATAATAGATCACTTGATAAAAAAGGGTTGCTTTCCTATAGTTGAGGCTACATTTGCAAAGGGAACTGTGTTCAAATTCCAGGAAAATTAAGATTTGGACTGCAAGAAAAAGTCAACAAAAGCATTCTCCTACCAATTATTGAATAGAAGTTCACTAAATAATTAAATATTTTCGAAACGCCCAAAACTTAGATATTTTTGAGTCAAGTTGTGTTTCCCATATTGCCTGAGAGCAACTTTTTCCTTCTGTGGATGGTTCATCACCATGGAAATCTGTAATTTTGCACTGCACAATATTGATCACAGATGACTGCTGTCTTCTAGGCCAGGACCAACACTCACTACGATATGGCACCTGCTACTTTTGATCTCAGAATAAAATATGGGGGTTTTTGCACAGCAGAAACTCTTGTCGTCTGAAATTCTGTAGGAAGTCAGTCAGTTTGAATTTCTAGTTTAATTATACCCTGTTAAGCAGATATGATATTTTGAACTAAGGAAATTATTCCCATAAACTTAATATTCTATTAGAAAGTGGCTTTCTTGATACTTGCTTTCAAGTGATTTCCTCTCCAGGAAAATTTTAATGGATTTCTTTCTTTTGACAAAATTTATATCTCTTATTCTCTGAACAGATTTTTTTAAAATTCTCCCTGATGAGCTACAAGAAGTTTCTCAAAAGACTCACAGAATGGTTTGTGTTAGAAGGACTTTAAAGATCATCTACTTCCAACCACTTCCACTAGACCAAGTGACTGAAAGCCCCATCCAGCCTGTCCTTAAACACATGTTAAAAGCTCTAGAAAGTTCTACAGATTCCAAAATTTTAAAAATATTTGTTTCACAAGTTATGGTGATAATGGGGAGATTTGTTTCCTTGTCTAGTGTTTTTCTATTACAAGGAATAAGAATTTTGTAAGGTTTTTTTGGGTTTAGGTGGGGTTTTTTTTTGTCTTTTTCTCTTTAGTATCTTTACAAAGCTACTTGAGAAGAGAACATGTAATGGAACAGCAATGAAATTTTGCTCCAGAGAAGCTGGAGCATTTTTTAGATCAGTGAATAGTAACAAAGACGTCTGTGACTGTCTTTTCTGCTGGGAGTATCAGCTTCTGTGTTTACACTTGCTCCCAGGAAGTGCAGTTTGGTGATGTGTGCTGCTCAGAAACAGACACATTCTGTTGTTTTTATTGATAGCACTTGAATACTTTTTCACTTCCATATGGCCAAAACACATCACAGATTTCCAGATCCTGCTGTGTGCACTAGGTTGCAGACCTAGCTCTGATTTTGTTTTCCTCCTGTCTAAAGCAACTCAAGCACATTCTCCACATGAATCACGCTGTCCGTGCTGCTTCACTGAGTTGGAGTGTGACACAGTATATATATCAAATGCAATTTAGATGCTGTGTTTTGATATGTCGTTGGCACTGCAGCTAAGAACAATAGAATTTCCATAACAGGACAGAAGCAATGGTCCATCCAGTCCAGCATCCTGCCTGAGGCAGTGGTTTCATGCTTCAGAGGAAAGCATGAGGCCTTGGCATGCGCACAGAATTTAACCATGGAAGGAAATTGCTTTTTGATTCTGTCTGTTGCTCAACTAATGCTACAAAGCATGAGCATTACTTGTCCCTGTAATTGTTATCCTAGTCAGTGGAACTGTGCATGATAGTCTAATTTATAAATGTCTGATTTTTTTTTTTTTAGATGTCTCATGCTAAGTTTTGAGGGTTACTGTGAACATGTATGCAGTGTTGCTGAAATGAAGATTAACATTTTCTCTCCATTTATTTATTTTTTAAATGGTAAAATATCTATCAGCAGGTGGTCTTGCTGCAAAGACATCTTTGAATTCCATGCAACCCAACATATGATCAATTAATTCTTTAAAGGATGGCTTCCTGTCAGGTGTAATCAGTCCCTTTGGTTTAATGAAGGCAATTCAGAAGAGTTGACTCCTCTTCTTAACGATGACTAATTTATAGATTTTTATTTCTTAGTTTCAGCTGCTGTTTGTGTTCAGTTCCCATGAGTTAGCAAGTTACTAGCAAAAATGTGAAGCTATGGATGTTATGTGAAAGTTATTTTCCTATCTCAAAGTAGGTGAATTGAAAATTTGTGTTCAACAGACTACCGAGACTATCTCAATATTATGCACACATAGGAATGAACAATAGAACTGTAAGCAGAAAGGCTTATTCATCAACATGTGCTTTCTAACAAATTCCTGCTCTAGAGAAATTAAAAATCATAGATTACCATTGTCATAGCTACAACAATTTTTAGGTTGCACCTATTTTCACCTGCTTGTTCAGTTCCTCTATCAGAGGCTGACTCATGTGTCCTTGTCCCTCTACAGTGTGCACAAGGAAATTTCTTCTCCTTCCCCCCAGTTCACTTAGTGATCAGAAGTCACCAGTGGATTGATTTGAAATGAGCACTTGAAGGACAAATGTCATTTTCTTCTGCTGATACCAGCATGTAACGACTCTGGGGAGAGGTGGGGAGCTGGTTGATACCTTCTGCAATGTGAACAGCAGAACATATGTGACAGTACCCTGTCCTGGGACTCACTTTTATTTCAAGAAAAACGCTTGAATAGCAATCTATTGCAATGGAATTAAAATCCAACTATTGGGCTACAGTACAAGTCATAGATCCAAAGTATTTGCAGTCAATCCTCTTTGTATTTGAAACAGTGAAGGAGATGCCAAATTATTTTTCTGCATCAGCTTGAAAGATTGGAAAGGAAAAAAATTAGATTTACTAACCAAAATTTATGCCAGCAGTTATATAGACACAGGTTAACAAAAAAGAGACATGTAAAAACTAGTGTTAAAGTAACATCCTATCTGCCTTAATTCATTCAACTCACAATTATGAAAATATTTTTTATTAAATTCCCTATGCATTTAGAATTCATAGCTTTCTAGATGATCTAGAATCTAATAGCAATAATGTTTAAATAAATAGAAGAATCAGACTAATTAAGC
>PYHW01010724.1:0-48604 GCA_013186435.1 Turdus rufiventris | reverse complement strand
GTAATTAAATTTATGCTATTAGCTTTCACAATTGTACTTTGCTCCTGGATAACAGATTTATTTCATAAACAGGCCCTACTGTACCACAAACCCTGGACTGGTAAATCTCTGAATTTATACGCTCATAAAAGATCCTTTATTGGTTTAAGGAAAAAGATTCAGATATTAAAAAAAAAAAAAAGTTATAAACAGAAGAATCTCACTGGTCCTCTTTGGTTTTGTCCTTTATTGATTCACTCACACTCCCACATGCAGTCACATAGCTGATCTCACTCTTAATTTTCTACATTATTGAAAATGGAAAGTTACTTTAATCTTCAAGTTTAAATCAAAATTATTTTTAGTGTAAATTGTATGCACAAATTTCTTTGATCCTCCATGACATCTTTTCATGGAGCATTAACATAACAAAGCAGAATAAAAGCAACTGGAAAAGAATGGTTCAGAATTTCTTTGCTGGAGAATTTGAAATAAGGCAGCTATAGATCCCAAAGACATGAGAGTGTCATTTACTTTTGGAGTTATTAAAATGAATTTGGATAAGAAGAGAGAAGAGAGGAGCAGAGTACCAGCCTTTCCAAAGGTGGACAGTACGCAGGTTCCATGTTTTGTAATTCTGCAGTGACATTTTATATTTGCTGCCCTCTTATTCTTGACTGCTGTAACACATAGAGTGATTTTTATTTCTAAGTGCTCTACAGCAGAAAAATATCTCATGTTTATGTTCTAAGTGCATAAAGTTTCTCAGGAGCTCTATTCGGTTGCATAGTTTAAAAATGCTGATACAACCTGCTCAGTTTAGCAGCCCTAGTGGCAGAGCTATGATGAATAGGGAATCAATACACAAATTTGATTTGGTTTCAGACCTTTAGAACAATATTCAGAAGACCTTTAGGACAATTTTTCTGCCTCAAGTGTCAAGGTTTTTTCATTTTTATTCATGGGGCATAACTCGAGTAAGTTCTTTAAAATGTATCTACAATCAAAATGTGATTTTCCTGTCATTATGTGTTGTATTGAACACATTGTAAAATGCCTCTATACTGCACAAGGTCTTGGTTTTATAATCAAGTGACCTTCAGGGGACCAATATACAAACAATGGATGTGTTGCAAGACAGGTGTTTAAGATAGCCAATGTATATTATACTTGAGAAATTGTTATCATAGCAGAATGATAGACTGCATGTTTTTATTGGTTTATTATGCATATAGAGCTATGATTACACTCTGGTGTATAGCAAATCTTATAAATATGCTAAAATGAATATGCTATTTAAATGAATAAATGCATTTTTTGCAATTGCAAGCTAACCTATTACTAGATACAGTTTATAAATACTCTGAGTATGTGAGCTGGGATTTAAGGGGAAAGTCATGCTAGAGGGTTCAATGGAACATTGTTCTTTCCTAATTTCAGATGCCTAGTCTTTGCTGCCCATTTCATGTTTTACTGATCCATTTTCTAAAATGAGTCAACCTTAGGGTCATCTGAAGGTTAAACTTCACATCTCTAATATTATAATAAACAAGTAAAATATTTTGCAATATATTCTTCTGTCTCCTGTATCTCTTCACTGAAGCTTAACACACAGCGTAAAAGTGCAGGATTTTCATATCATCAGAGGAGATGAAAGTAAACTTCATTAAATGTTTGTGTTGAATTTCGTATTTGTATATTCCAGAAATTCAGGGATATAACCAAGTCATTGCTGTACATCCAGGCAAGCTACTTTCAAAACAGTTTTCCGGGCAGTAAGTGGAATGAAAATAACACAATTTCTTCACTTGAAATAGCCAAATATTCACAAGGGAAGGAGAAAAGGACTTTTCTATGGCTCCAGCAGTAGCAAGAAGCTCTTTGTAGGCAGAATTTCCTATTCCTCTATAACATATCTTGTGTGCCTGCAGTTAGTTTAAACACCTCAGTATCTTACTGGAGACTATCTAAGGGGGACGGATGATGATAAGAAAGCAAGTAGGGATATTTCAGGGAGCTGGCAGGGAAATAGTGTAGTTTTGATGAACTCTGGCATTTCTGACAGTACAGAATTCTTGTGCCTGATGTCAGCCCTTCGCTCTCTGCCATTCACAACACTGCTGGGTGCATACTGAAGATAAGTTTACTTCTGTGCGGAGGTGAGAATATTAAATTAATGTAAAGAAAACATGCTCCATGGAAGAGAGATTTCATGCTTTTCCCAATTAAGTTACTCAGCAAAACCAATGTAGAAATAGCCAAGTTTTGTTTTTTTTCTTTTGAAATTGAGTATTTATAGGATCTCTGTTGCTTGGATTTACAGGATCTTCATCATCCTAGGACTCTGGGTTCCACACAACATATCCTGCTGTGCTAATGCAGACTGAAATCAATGGCATTTTAATTTAATGTGACAGACTGCAAGTTATGATGGCTAAGGAATGGACAAACTGCCATTTTTGATTCTTCTGTGAGGGGATGGCAACCTCTGGTCTAAGTACAAAATGGACAGGTGAAGAAAATTGCTGTCATTGCCCATCACAGGGAAATCCAAGCAGGACCAGCAGTTTTAACATCTACAGTGAATGGAAAAAAAAAATACTTGACCTAGACTACAGCGAACTTTCTTAGAATTTAGTTGAACCTAGCATATTTTCTGAGAAAAGACATTTCATGATGTCTCCTGTGCTATTATTTTTTTATTTCACAGGACATTAACTTACGGTTTTATGCGTGCAAGATTTCCTTTCAAGACACTTTGTAAGAAAACACAAAAGAGATACCAAAGTGCAATGTGTTACTTGCAGACAGAGTTACGGCTCCTACAAAGCACAGTTTAAAGTTCAAATCATCTTTTCTGCAGCTTTCAGTACTTGAGCAGAAAGAAAACCAGTGCAAAGTGGTTTAAATTTGCAATTAGCTGAGGCACCTGCATGTTTGAAAAGAGAAAGACCCACCATGAGCACGATTTAAATAAGCAGAGGTGCCCATGTTTCTCTCTAATAAAACTTGTCTGCCTGATCCATAATATATTTTTATCTCTCCTCTGCATAATAGGAAACCATGTTTCAGAGATTAACAAACTGAATCACTGCAGACAAGGAGTAAATATTTATTTTTACTTAACATTTATGCAACACTTCTCATCCACAATACAAAAATATGTTATTATGTTAGATAAGCATTACTACTCTGATGCTGTGAAATAAAATAAAGTACTGATTTGTTCACAATAATAATCACAGTAAATAATGGAGCTCAGGTCATCTGATTTCCCATCCAATTTACATCTACTGAAGACTTCAGCTATTTCTATATGCTATGTATTGCATCCTGAAATTCACCAGAGATTTATGTCCCAGCTTACTGGCTTGAGTAGAAACACATAAGAAGATGCCCTCCAATGAATGTTAACTGATCAAAAGCAAATACTTCGCTTCTGTAGTAACTCTTAGTTTGGATTAAGCTTGCAGCAATCAGTTTAATATAATTTTTGTGACACATAAATAGCATTTACCAAGTTCGGTAGGAAAAAAATTAATTAAATTTATGTTAATGCTCTGATGCACAATGAAATCACGTGTGCACGCATTTGGAAATGTGTTTAACCAGAGATTCCTGTGTAAAAACCAGCTTGATTGTATCAGCATGAATTACATTCCAGAATAGGAGGATTCCTCTATTTTTGATGAAATGGGAACAATATATTTTATGCTTGTAAAATATTTTAGAATGCACTCCAGTTTGTAAAGGCAGAGATGCATAAATGATGAGGTCAGAAAACATGCTTAATATCAGAGGCAATACTTGTAAGGGTCTCAACCTGACTTTAAATGATCTAACTGAAAACATTTTAAAAATTAAATTGCCACATTCATATTTGCAAATACTGCTGAAAGGTGCAAGTTAAGTCATTCCACACACAATGCACAATGAACAGCTTAAAAGGCATACTAATATCAATTTTATAGATAGCTATAAAATTTGTACATGGACCAGGCTAAAGTGATCAATATTTGATATGCTGACAAAAAATTTCGGAGAAGACTTCTAAAGTTGAAAATATCTCATTAAAGAGAATTGGGTCACTGATTTATGGTCTTGGTCATAGTGGTAAACATCTATGCTCCACTGTTCTTAAGTACTGAAAAACATGTTATATTTTTTATTTCGTGTAATTTTTTTTTTTTGTTCTCTCTTCTGATGAAGAGAGTTTACTTTTTTAATTTCAACCTTTCTTACATTAACTCTGAATACCCAAGCCATACAAGGCACTAACTATTCATGGTAAAGTGAAAAGGTAGCAAAATTACATACTCAAAACTGGCAAATCACCAAGACTATCCTTTAACCAAATTCAAGGATCAAATTCAGTTTTGATGTCACTGGTTGTGTTGTCCCCAGATTTATGCTGCTACCATTCCCTTTTCTAAACAATAGACATTTTGTAGTGTGTCACAAATTAAATATATAGCAAACAATTTATTTTACTACATATGAAATAACATCCAGAATAAAGAAACCAAAATAGTCACAAATAAAAAAAAATAAAAGGAAGCGTTAAAATAAAAAATACATTACATAAGCTAATATAAGGTATAATTGCATTTTAAATGGAGCATAGATTTAAACTCTTAAGGAGACATAGGTCTCCTGGAAACCTGTAATGCCCTTCTGAAAAATAAGTGAACAGAAGCTGAAATATGGCCCTTCTATGCCCAAACAGGAAGGTTTACCAAAAGCCAACCACCCCTCTCTGCTGGGCTTTGTTAACATGTGAGGCTCCACCAACTACACTCCAACAGAGAAGGAAATCCCAAACTGGCAAACCACAACCACTGCACCCTTCCATTTGTCCTTCCAGCCTGCCTGTACTTTGGTTTTTAATGCAGGCAAACCCCCCGCAATTCCAACTGCTTTCCCCTTTTTGTTTGCTTCCTCATCTATTTCTTTATTGCATGTCGCAACTTTGATCCATGAGAGACTAAAAGTCCAGTCATTTCCCTGCTAAAACTAAAGCATGTTAAAAACTAACAAGATGGGGGAAAAAGTGTTGCTTAGGACTCTTTTTTATTCGAGGCTTAGAGGACTTTCATCCTACAGTGGAAGCAAAACACAGAAAAAGATTAATGTCTACAGTGTCTCTAAAATAACCCTGTGTTTTGAGATGTTGTTAAGAATGTGGCAGGTCTCATGCCCTGTGAATATTTCTCATAACTGAGCTGGTCTTTTTTGACAATATTTGTCCACAGTAGCATAAATTTGAAGCCCTGTTACAGCAAGTTTTGTGCTTCTCAGGGCAAAGTTTGTGCAGGTCCATTGTGGTGTGTTCAGAACAATAAAATCAGCCAGAGAGAGGGAGAGGAGAGGAGAGGAGAGGAGAGGAGAGGAGAGGAGAGGAGAGGAGAGTTGTCAAACAAGTCATAACTCCTTTGTCAAGGGTGGCATTTTCTGTGTTTGCTCCTGATACTGCAGTGCCAGAGATGAACCCCTGTGGACTCATTAAACTACTTGTAAGGCATTAGGGCAACAATCAAGTCTGAGACAGGGGTCAAACACAAGAATAGTGTAAAGTTCTTCTTCCCTTTTAATATCTGTGTACTAACAACTAAAAAATATTCCGAGCAAGCATTTAAGTAATCTTGTATACTAAGGATGGGGTCATCTGCAATTTTACTGGAATTTGTCTTTCCTACACCTTTACACCTTATGGTCTTTAGTGAAGTTTTTTTCTAAATGTATTTGACAGCAAAACAAAAATCAAAATCATAATCTGTTCCATTAGTTGAGATCCTGCCACAAACTTTTTAATTTACATGTGGGTGGTTGTGCCTGTGAAGGCTTTAACAGCCTTCCCTTTTTAATTTTTTAATCTGTCTGAGCACGGGGGGATTATGTCTATTGTCTTAGACATCCTACAGATCTGTATAATTATAAATACAAAGTTTGAAAGGAGTACATGCCCATCAGTCATCAGAACCATTAGCCCTGTGTGACAAGCCCATAAATATACTTGTTTGGAGATAGATATACCCTTTTGTTTCTTAAAACATATCAATAAAAACTACCTCTAACACTGCAAACACATGTTCATAGAAAAAAGTGCTGAAAAACATGGAAACACACTGTAATCAAAATCCTAGTGAGAATCTGTGACTCCCCTTGACGCCTTTACCTGTTATTGCTTCGACTTAGTTGATGGTAATAAATTGCTTCCAATGTCTTCCTGAGTTTTGCAATAGATTTCCAAATAAGGAAGAATAAATATGCCTAAAGACTCCTAAGAGAGCTCTTTGGGAAGGACAAGCCATTGATCCTGTTATGTTTTCATTATTTCAACATTGATCAGAAAAACAAGTGCTCTCACTTTTAGATACAAACCAATTAATAATTCCCACAAATTTGTGTATTGTTCTAGACACCAGGGCAGAATATATAAAGACAGTACTGGTAAAAATGTAAAAGCTTTTGAATTGAAGATGATTTTTTTAAAAATACTTTAATAAAGTTATATTAATAAAATAAATAGGCCCATTATGTAGTCATTCTTATTTCATCAAGAGACATGCACTGTAAAATTCTTTAAGATTACTTGAAAGGACGGAAAGAAAAGTTTTATGAAAGTGGAAAAGAGAATTATTAACTATTTTCATGACTTCCAGCCAGAATTAAAATGAATTTTATAGCAAGCATTCAAATCCTCAGAAGTACTTATATCTTTTAGCCGCAGTATTTGATACTTTAGAGATGCACTCAATGTCTTGTAGAAGATTGAGATTTGATTTACAGAAAAGGTGGGGGGTTAAAGTCCCCTTTGACATCTGGATCTCACTGTTCAGTGAATGCATGCACGACATGCGTGCTCTCAGGTGTGCCTATTTCATCATGAATCCTGGTGGAAGCAAAAAGGACAAAATTCTTCCTTTATATTGGGCAGACAAAGTGAAAGAAAGAAGAGTTTTGTCCCTGTCAATTTTCTAAATGCAGAAGCAAGTTGTACATCACAAATGAGCTGTTGTGTTACAGGAAATGATGAGTTCTGATTTTGGTGGACAGCAATTATGACATCTATAACTAAATTCTAAAAGGGGGAAAGTCAATATTTTTTAAATCAATTGTATTTCCTTTCACATTATCTTATTAAATCGTCAATTTATCAAATAATTTAATTTTCAATTTAGTAAAAACAATTATTTGTGTCACTAACTCACAAAATCATTGATATTAAGAAGAGAATTGTGAAATAGCTGTTATCAGTTAAGTACTGATTTGAAACCAGCTTGAAATTTCATAACATGTTGTAATGTTGTGCTAAACTTAATTTTTAACTTGTTGGAATAATGATTTTCCTTTTCATCTAAATTGGATCTGCAGTGTTTTAAAATCTTAATGGGGGAACATGATGCAGCTTACATTCACTACTGTACTTATTGCAGCACAAATTGTAATGGTTGTAAAAATGGACCTAAATAGAAAAATTTAAAATATCCTCTAATCAGAGTACGTTGATAGAGATAAATCCAAAATTTGTTAGCACAGAAGAATGTTACACTCAGAACACTGAAGAGATCTTTAGTAATTTTAAAAGCTTTCAAAGGAAATATTAAAAGACAGTGAGGTGGAAGAAAATCCAGGTTGACTTCATAGCCGCATAAGCTCTGCCTTTCATATCCCCCATTTAAACTTTTTCCTGCCTTTAGGACAGGTCAAGCTCTGCTCTTTTTGGTCTGACAGAGGCATGAGCACCTAAAATAATGGTGACTAAAACCTTCATTTATCATCACAATAGTTTGCATCTACTGTTACAAAGATATTTTAAAGATTAAGACAATTTTTTTCAATTTCCATACATTTTTTCTCCTTATCTTTCATTTAAAATTTCCTATCTAACTTGCAGAAAGAAGTCCTAGAGTCCACCACAGATAAATTGGCTGAAAAAGATCAGAGATACAGATGGATTATTGACATAACCTGTTGAATACTTTCTGCTTCTAGAGGAAGAAAAATTATTTCACATTCTTCTACTCAAAATGTTTTACTTCCTTTGCTGCCGGCTTGGTAGACTTGTCCCAAGGAAACATCCAGGGATGGAGGTACTGAAACATTTGTTGGTTGGGCATCTTCCTTTCACTTTCTGAAACAGAGACACTTCATTTCGTCTCTGTCTCTGTTCCTTTCAACAACAAAAAAGGCTGATCCTGTCTCCTGCAATCACTGGTATTAATGAATGATCTTCTTTTCATCAGAAACATCTCCCTTCTTGTAGAGGACACAGCTGTGAAACCAAAACACTGACATTTAAAACATGTTAATGCAGGGTGAAGCAAAGTGTGGTTTTATCCTAAACCACTAATGTTCAGCTTCAATCTGGTTTAGAGTACTGAATATGATTAAAACTGATTATAAATGAGAAGCTTCAACTACATTCAATCCACCTAATGTTATAGGCTCTACTACACAGGATTTGTACTTTTCAACAATTCCTCATTTTAAATCACCTTGCACATGTTTGTTTGTGCAAAGAAGTTAAAAAATGACGAGTCTCTTTTTGGCAAAAGGACCTTATGCTCAGAGATGTCGCGTGTTCAGTTTACATATAGCCCACAAATAAATTTATGTGACCTAAACTTCCTCTTGTATTTACCCTTTGTCATAGGAGAAGATAAAAGCCAAGGGCAAAAAGGATCAAACTGCCAGCTATTTTTAGCAGTTTGTAAATGGTTTAGAATCAGGTTGTCCTTTCTGTGCTCAGAGCCATAGAAAAAAGGGTGGCACATCTGGCTGTGGCTCACTTGGTCCAAGGTCAGCCCTATGCAGAACACTGACTGCACTTCAGTGGACTATCAGAAAAACAGAAGTCCAGCTTTACTTTCCCTGTCACTTATTTTCTTTCCTTCAATAAAATGATAATACACTGAATCCCTCAGGTGCAGATCATCAAAAACTTCTTAACTTCAATAAAGGAATTCTCAAATCACTGTTTCTTCATTTTCTATTTAGTAAATAGCAGGTACAACCAATTTTTCCCCCATGAAATACATTATCTCCTGAAATAAAGTAGATCAAAGATCAGAATCTCAACCTCTTTTGTTAAAGATAGCATCATATTTCCTTTGGGTTTTATGCCATGTCCACCTTCAATAGTTGATCCTCTGACTTTATCCTTCATGTCATGGCAGTCACAGACTCTTAGATTTCTGCTATCTGTTTTCAGCATTCCCAAAGCAAAGCTCAGGCTGTGGCTCAGAATGAATTCTACCACAAGTAATAGAATTTGTACACTGTAATTCAATGTTTGTTCAGGGTGTTTTATCTATTTTATCTATTGACCAGAATCCAGATCCTTCTGAAGAGTCAGGTGCATCTTTGTTTCAGCTTCAAATCTGGTAAATCTTTCACTAGTATCATCATACAATCTTTGAAGTTCAAAGGGCAAAGGATCAGCAAAGAAAAGGAATTATATGGAGGTTCGGGTATGAAAATTTATGTCTGCATATTTTCACTGGTAATATTTTAAAATGTATAAAAATTTTACACATTAAAAAATTATGTGTTTAGGAACACAGCAGGTAAATCAGACATGAGTCGGCAGGTGCCTGGAGGACACAGTTAAAAATATCTCCAATAATTGGTTTAGACCCCCTCAAAGGGGCATATTCTTTGTATGTGTTTGCCCTTAGAGAGATTCACATGTTCATACCTGCTGCAAGCTACAGTCATCGTCCATGGCTGAATACTTCGCAGGTATAATAAATATGTGTTCAATTTTCAGTCCCTGAGAAGCAGGTGCATCTCAAACAGATATGTGGTACATCTGTTTGGAGGCAGATGAATCAATAAGACAGTGCCTCTTGGGCAGGTAACTGCTCTGACCTGCTTGAAAAGGAGGTCACTGTCAAGGGTGCCTGCGAGGCAGAGTCTGCTCAGCCAGTATTCACTGCAGCTCCGACGCTGGTGGCATGGCAGGTTTGTTTTGAAATGAGCTACCAGGCATGTAACTGGACTCAGGACTGCAGGGTGGAAACTTGTTCAGGCAACCAGTCAAGTCAGACTCTCTTAAAGGTCACAGAGGCTCTGTAATAACAAAGACCTCATTGCCAAACTGTATAATTCTTTCCATTTTGCTTTCTTATTTATTTTGCCTTCTTTAGCGTTTCTTCTTGCTGCTTCACATTCTTTTCCCAACAGCAAATCAAGGCCTGAGCTTAGATAACCCCAGATAGACCCCCTCGAAGCCACAATGTTTTTACAGTCTAAACCTATTCTTTTTTCAGTGCCTGGTGCAGAACTGGTCCCAGCCCCAGTTCCAGTGGGAACTGATTGCTCAGTGCTGAGGATCTCTGACACTTGGATCTATGGCAGAGAAAAAGAGCACACCAGATCTCAGGGCACTTCCCACCTACCTCCATTTAATTGGAATATCAGGGGACAGAGGGCTGGCACAGGGCTGTGTAAATTGGTCGTGTGACTGAAGGGCTCCCACTCATCTGACTTGAAGCCTGTGCTTTATCAATGAATTGCCATAAGCAGAACAAAAGGATTAGCACAAGAGCAGTGTACCAATTTACTCATGACAGTGACAGGGCAAAGCACAGGTTATGACCACGTATTCCTTGGTGGGTAGCAAACCTGCGTTTGACATTGCACAATCAGTAACAAAATTACATTAAATTTACTCTTCTGGTGAAAGAGTTACCAAGCCTGCACCCAGTGAAATGCAAAGCAGTGACCTGTGCACCCATATTCAAAATTTAGACTAAAATTCCATACTTTGTTGCTGTATATTGAATATAGCCTGGTGCCTTTTATTGACTCCTGGTTACAAATCAGGAATGACTGTCTCACTGCACCTGATTTATCATAGTTTATAAACCAGACCAGAAGAAGATTTCATTAAATTCCATCTGCATCCTGAATCTTCTGTATGGTATAATTATTTATATATACGTATGTGTATATATTTTAAAATTTCTGTAATAAACCCTTAAAATGTCATGCAGCAAAAAGATGTTTGACAAATGAAAGTTGGTAAATGTTCCTTATGACAAAAATGTTCTTAAAGTGGATTTTGTCAAAGAAAAAGATCAGGTTCACATAATAACAAAGAAAAGCAAATTACAGAGTTACTGACTTTCTGTTAAAATTCAGAGAACCTTCCAAACTATTTCTTCATATATAATTAAATGTCTTCGTATTTAAATAGAAAGATGAAAGGAAATATTTCAAAATTATTTGCATTAATGATTTTAAATGCTTCGATCTGAACTTTTTGGGTTGAATGGTTCACCAATGGAAATTAAAGAAAAAATCGAATGGCAAAATTTGGATGGTAATCAAGGATAGAAAATCCACCATGTTTGATTTTCCCAGATTTCTTCCATGAGTTGCTGCCAGTCAGTGGAGGAAGTTTCTTGAGAGGCAAGTGAGTAGCACATTTCCCTATCTGCCCTTCATGTACTGCTGCATCTGCTCTCCTGGTTTCAGGCCACCTTCATGTTCTGGGCTCCTGTGGTGCCAGCTCACCTACCTGATAGACCAAAGCTGGTTGTCTTAGACAGTTTTTACACAACAGATTTATTTGGACAAACTGATGCTTCACCGGTAAGACAGTTTGTAGCAGGAGGTGGAGCACAGAGGTGTTCCCCATGCAGAGATGTAGGTACCAAAACAAGTCCATCTGCTGTGCCTTTGCTATTGGCTGTTCACTGTTTTCTCTGATGCTTTCAGTCACTCTCCCTCCAAACACTGGCCAGAAAACAAATTCATTTTTCACTTCCAGTGGGTTGTAAATGTTCAGAGACCAGCTATGCTAAATTCTCATGGCATACTGACTTGAAAATGTTGAGATGCTACTGCCTGGCTGGAAATTATTTGAGTTACTTCTTGTCATTTATGGTTTCATCATATTTTTTTATTGCATAACCAAGACGTTTGGTTTTTAAAGTTTAGTCTTTCCATACAGAAGCAGTCACTTCTGTATTGATTTTCATCTGTACCTGCCCCCAGAAGCTAGTAAACAGAAGGAATATGTTATACAGTCAATAGGAAAGACTTCGAACCAGCTGACAATTTCCTAACATAAAAAGTCCCTTAAATAAAACTCTGATACAATTTTAATTAATAGATCTTATTATTTTATTCATACATATACCATGCCATGTCAAAAGACTTCAAGAGCAGACAGTTACATGTGCTAGTTTTTGACCTCAACTGCAAAAATTTTGTATATAATTCCCCTACATGCTTATATTCTGTATAACAGAATTAATGAATACAAGAATAATAGGTCTCCAAGGTGATTTACATGCATTGATTAAATGTCAGCGTTGAAATGCAGTAGGTTCTATTTGCTACAGATGCTGTGAACAAAGAGAGGAGATTGTAACCATTGGTTAAACAAGTTGCTTATCAATTCCTTTTAGCATATAATTATATTTTCTTGCTTTATCAAAAAGAAACTCAAATAATAAAACATTTTGAAAGTTGTGCATAAAGTTTAGGTTTGAACTTGCAAGACATATTATTAATTCTTTTAATGTATGCTAATATGTACAGTGCAGTAAAGCTGGGGAAAATACTCTTGCAACATTAGAGAGAATTCAAGATGTTCATGGGATAATAAGTGATTGATATTGGAGGAAATAAAATTAAAACCTTGCCTCAGTAGAACTGAACAGACACACTGTAAAAGTGATTATGGCATGGAGAGAGATTGTTCAATTAAGTCCCAGTGGAAAAAGTTAATTTTCTGTCATTATTAATACACATTAAATATCCATCCTAACCATAACAGCAACACATAACCCACGAGTAACAAAATTCCCTTCACAAGGACAAAAAAAAATATCAGTGATAGAATGCCATAACTTCTTCAGTATGGTGCTGCCTCGACATTTCAGTCCAACATGTGCACACTGCATCATGTGTTGTATTATCCACATGTGACAAGTTAAGTACAGGTTAAATTAGTGACAAGTTAAGTACAGGTTAAATCAATGCTCAGACCAGCCTGCTTGATCAGTGGTAGCAATGAAGTTATGGGACACCATGGTGTTTATCTGAATCATTCATGTGAATTCAAAGTGATGATTGATTCAAGTGCATCTGAAAGGATGGAGCTTTGGAATATTCATAGATATATATATAAATACACTATTCTTATTTTTCCCTAAGTGGTAAAATCTAGCATTTACTGAGTCAGCAAGGTATTTTTTCCATCTATTCACTATGACTAAATCAGACATTGAGAAGTTTTAATGGATTCTTCCTGTTGCTACAATTCCTTTATTTTGATCAAAGTCAAATGACAGTATGTCACATCACAAGCAGTAATAACACAGAATACTGAATAGCTAAGACGTACAGGGAGCTGAACAAGACAAGTAATGGGTGCAGACACCAGAGATCTTGGAACCAGCAGAGAAACAGGTGTTAAAAATCTAAGTTTGCTCATAGCAAGAAAAGTAGCATATTTGCTCTGCGGAAAAAAATCCCCTGGGATTTAAGAAGGAGATGGCAGATGCGAACATTTCAAAAAGGGAAGGTACACAGCACTACTAAAAAAGTTGAGAGTCTGCATGTTGGTAAAGATTTTCTCTCCAACCTAATACACAATTATTGAAGCTCTCCAGGAAGTTATTATGTGATTGAATGTGTGTACCCCTGCAAATCATAACAGTATGACAGTACTTGTGTGTGGAGGATGAGAGGTATTCTCGTGTACCAGTACTACCCATGTTACTCCTGACTCACTTCAGAAATCATTCTGTCCCCTGTGCCCTTTCAGATCCTAACGTTTCTGAATTTTCTGTTGTTTATTGTGGTGATGAATGACAATGAGACCCACGGACTGAGTAGTTTCATCTCCCGTAATGTTTGGTCATTACCTCCTTCAGGATCAAGAAAGGGCCATGATCCCCAGCTATGAGAGCATTACCAAACCATCCATTTCTTTTTAGTGTCATCAAAACTATTGGGGAGTTGAGGGGGGATGGGAAAAAGACAGCTTATAAAGACATCAAATAGTTAATTTCCAGTTCTTCAGAAAAGAAAGAGGCTCCCTGAGGCTTATACTGCAACTTGGTATTTATTGAACTTTAAGCTACAACCAACAGGCTGGTTAATAACAATTCATGCAGTTGTCAATCTTTTTGACCAATGTCATCAATATTTCATGCTGCCAAATAACAACAATTAAGAGCCAGGGCTGGAAGAAGCACTTAGGGCAAAAGTGTTTCTTACACTATAATGAAATCGACGGTATAGGACAGACATTTCCTATGGGCATTCAGAGAAAGGCTTTTCTGTATTTTTGTTTGGAAAACAGCAAGAATCAGTGTTCTTTATTACACCACCCTCAAAGTAATCATGCACTGGGCAAATTTCCTAATGTTAACTCATAAAATTCAAAGAAGTATAATTTTTGAATGCACATTAGTTAAGAAAATGAGATTTTTTAACCTGAAAGTAATGTCTATATTTCTATAAACAGAACATTTTTTGCAAACAAGTCTATAAACTTCTTTTTAAAAACTTTATTTCAATGGTCATATTTCATATTAAATGAATCACACCAAATATTCTGCTTCTAATCATAAACATAATTCTAGAAAAGCACTATCACTCCAAATATTCCCTCTTGCTCCTTCTCCCCACAGATTTTATTGCTGAGCTCGGTGTGGGACATCCCTCTGGTCAAGGGGGGTCAGCTGTCCTGGCTGTGTCCCCTTTCAGCCTCTTGTGCACCCCCAGCATCCTCACTGACACGGCGGAGTGAGAAGCAGAAAAGGCCTTGATGCTGTGTCAGAACTATTCTGCAATAGGTAAAACATCAGTGTGTTATCAACACTGTTTTGGGCACAAATCCAACCCACAGCACCCTAAAGCTGACCCAAACCAACTCTATCTCAGTCCAAATCAGAACAGCACAGAAATGGTTCCTTGTTATAAAAGTTTGGGTCATGACTGTTGGAAAAGCTTCTCTCCCATCTTTTCAAATATGAACTATATAAAAAGGGGTTATCGGTGTTACTGTATGTGGACAGCACAACACTTCAAATATTGTGTAAAACTTTCAGTTAATAAATACTTGGTAGCTGATTTTATCTCTGAGGAAAACCAAATAAAACAAAACAAAACAACAACAAAAAAGGTATTAAGATCCTTCAGTTGTTCCTTGATAAGGAATCCCTGTGTTCATGATGAAATGAGTTAAGACAATCCCATGTGGCTGAAGACAAGTGTGTTCCAAATTTATATCACTTGTATCTTTTACTGAACATAAAAAATGGACTAATAATAAGAACATGTGGTGGGTTAGCATGTAGTTTAGACCACAAAGCCCAGCTTCTTCAGTAACATTATGAACATTTTGGTAAGTGTGCTATTCGTACTTCCTTCCTTTCTACAGAAAAATCAACATTTCAGGATCGTTTTTGGACTATTTTGCATCAAGAAAACACACATTGCATGGCACATGGAACTTGGTGCATTGGCTCAGAAAAATACATTATTTACTCTCTGGACCTGAAGACTAAAATACAAACTTACCGACCAGCACTGTGTAGAACATACTGAATATTTTGTTATTGATTGTGGGGCAGAAGAAGGTCTCTCTGTATGAGCAGAATTCTTAGAAGATTAAAGGCAATTTAATCATCTAAGATTAAACACAAACCTGCAATTCAGTAGAAATTACATCTTATCTCATTGTGGAGGAGCCAGAGCTAGAGGAAGGGAGTGACAACAAAACAGTTTTCTGATAAAGCAGCATAGAATGATTACAGAACCTTCAGAGAGGTTATTTTAAAAATATTTTCTCAGTATACTTTAGATTTTAAAAGATTTGAAAAGCTTTAGATTTGAAACACCATTATTAAGAAGTGTGTAGGGTCTAAAAAAAGTGTATATTTGTAAACAGAAAATTTGCAAAAATAAACCCACTAATTTATACTTATAAAATGGAAATCAGAACTTTCAACACTTGGGTTTGTTTTTGTTTTTTGGTTTTTTTTGGTTTTTTTTGTTTTTTTATAAAAGCAATCTGGAAAAGATTATTTTGTGGTTGCATGTAAAGTAGAGGCTGGATTATGTTTTCTTAGATAGGTTTAAATTTATAAATTCTGCCAAGAGCAAAGTCATCCATAAAAGTTAAAATGACAATTTCTGGAAGACTAAAAAAACCAAAAACATTAAGGATTTCCCCAGTCTGAGGAATACAGTCTAGGATATTTTAGATTAATTAAGATTTTTAATCCCTTTCCATTTTATCTCATTCTCTCATAGTTGTTTTTTTTCTGATCAATATGCAATTTTTGTCTCCTTGAAAAGTTTAGAACACAGACACCAGTTATTTAGATTTTCAATATAATTAAGATCTGAAGTTGCTGTCACTGAGATGATATTACATTGAGCATGTCAGGAATGTTGTCATCTAGCTCAAGTGTAATTTTTTTATTACTTTTTTAATTTGTTTGTGGAAAAGCTATTAATTATTTAACTGACAGACCTTAGTTTTCTACACTTCACAAATAGATAATTTCTGTAGCACTGAGAAAGTGATACTAATAATTAATATAATTAAAAATAAAGGCACAAACTGGTTCTGGAATGTGCAGTTTGCGACGCAATGGCTCCAGGTTACAGTGCCATAGTGAAACAGGCAAGTTGTGCCATGTACTGCACAGTGCAATGTGTCCAATTAAAAAAAAAAGAACACTCAAGGGTACAAGGTCAAGTTCAGAAAGAGCTTTTTGAATCTTCCCAGTCACAAGGGTTGAGGTGAATCAGCTCTGAGCAATAAGCTCCACTCTGTCTCCTGCAAAGTTCAAACAGTTAAGGAGGATCCTGATCCTCAGAAATTGTTGGAAGTGTCCCATTGACAGCAGCATGCCCCAGGTTTTATCTGGCCATTAGGAGTTGCTCTTGGGGTCTGTGTGGTGTTCTCAGCAATGAGAAATTCTCAGCCTTCTCACAGAGTTTTAACTCATTTGGAGCAAGGCCATTACATGCATCAAGCTGTGTGGTTCAGTCTTCCCACAGAAAAGCTCTGAGATACACATGTTTTAAAGGAAGGGCTCTGCAGCATGGACAGCATGCATCCCCTCATGATAAAAAAGTTACTGGCATGGACAAAGATATCATTACTGACTTTCTTTATATGTAAGACCTCAAATTGCTCTGCATAATGGTTGCTATTTTGAGAGAATTGCTGACTGACACAAATGTATTTACTATGCTCAGTTTTTCAGGTCTATACCAAACTTCTAGGTAACAGCTTATGAAGAATGTCTCAGCATGATAAAAGAATCCTTCGGTGTTCAGGTTACCACAGTTTTCTTGTACCTTTTCCCTTCACATGTGCTTTGCTATTTTCTCACACACCTTCCTCATTCTTTTTCTCAGCTCCAGCCTGGATCTGGACAGACTATTAGAGCCAAAGAATAGACTGAAACCTTGATAATATGTAAAAAGTATTTTTACAGGATTTGCTTCTTATTCAGTTGATGTCAGTAATATCTTCCTCTGCCCAGGTACCTAAAAACTGTAAAGCAAAATGCTTCTTTTCCTAGAAAGGACATGATCATAATAAACCAAAACTTTCTAACTAATATTTTTGCAAAGGTATCTCTTCTGGATGACCCTTTGGCTGCTGAATATTACAGTTAAGTTGGTACATGCTGTTAAAAATATTTCTCTATTTTGCCTTTAGCAATCAAGCAGTAAAATATTTCTCAGCATCGAAACAAAATAATAAAGATAAGGCAGTTAATAATTGCAAGATATGCTACTGTATCTCCTATTATTAAGATGAGAGGATTTGGAATACATATGCTTAATTATTTTTGTCTCTCTAATGAGGAAATAGAGAACCAATGTAAAAAAAAATATCACAAACCCACAAAGTCAGGTCTTATTTTATGGATTTTTTTTAATTAAGGGCTTTTTATATGCACAAAATATCTATATTCCAATTAACATTTAAAGTAACTTTATCAATTATTTAGAAAAATTAACATATGCCAGTGGAAATATTGGGAAAGTTAATGTTATTAAATCTGGATTTTTCTGAGGTACCCCCTGAAAAGAGCTTTTTTTGGACATAAAGCTTAATTACTGTACCTTCAGTGTGACATCAGCACTGCTCTCTTCCCCTGCCACAGCTTCTGTTCCCATGATACCTTGAGATAAGGGTGTAGAAAGGACACAAAGCAGAGGAAAAAATAAAGTCCTTCAGTAAATGGATACTTGATTTAAAAATAAGATAATTGCACCCACTTGTATAGTAAGAGTAACCCAGACCAGTGGTTCAGGTAGAACAAGGTGGTGTATCAAATGCTTAAGGATAAAACCAAGAGCCTTTCTTCATTTCCCTATTTCATTATCAAACAATCACACAATGGTTTTCTATACAAAAAAACCCCAAACATTTTTTGGATATGAAATAAAAGCTTTCTCTACTGAATGTGTGTCAGAAGACTACTGCAGACAATTTCTCCTCTAACTTCTCCTTTTAATAGGTTCAAAAGCAAAAAAGGATATAAACTGTCTGTAAATGTATTTAACCATGAAAATAAAGAACTTTTCACAGGTATTGCTTGAAGGGAATGCTCTGTCTTCTAATTTGTTCTGTGCTATGTTTAATCAAAACTGCATTCATAATTAATGAAAGAGCCGTTTTGGCACTCTAAATCATCTGTGTTAGAAAGAGTCAGGAAATTGTGATGGTGAAAGTGGTTCTGTTACAGTATTCTTCAGATGGGATAAACTATTTTGTGAACAGCAGAGCTCCTGGAAACTGGAGGCTTTGTTCTTCCAGAAGTCCAGAAGTTCCAGCTGCGGTGCTGGAGCTGGCTGCCTCATCCTAGGGCTCATCTGCTCGGTCCTGATGGTGGCAGGAAAGCCCAGACCTAGCAGAGATCCCTGCTTCAGCTGCAGAAAGAGCAAAACTAAGCATGCTTCAGATGGCTCTTGGACCATTCCTTTTAAACAAAATCTTCCCTAATTCTTTAAACATTAGCTGATTAATCAAAATGCTTGATTTCTGGGCTAAGTGATATGCAGTCCTTCTGCCCAACACACGTATTGGAAAGGTGTTTATTGTGCCACTGCTAGCCAAAATCCAGAAAATCTTTTTAAGTGGCAATATTTTCAAGGAGATTGATTTTTTTGGTGACTTCATTTTATTTAGAAAAAAAAAATCAAGAATTGCAGGAATTGAAAGAGAACTTGATACTCCATTGCATAAATAAATCATGGAATCATAGAATGGCTTGGATTGGAAGGAATCTTAGAGATCATCTAGTAATAATAAATAAATAAAAATTATCGGTGAATCTTTATTTTCTCCTTTTTTGAGCCAAAAGCACTTAGTCAAATTTTGCTTTAAAATTATGTAATTGTACAAAATGGATGAGGTCTCATCAGTTTGCTTGATGAAAAACATTACTGAGTCCTGATCTGACAGTTCCAGTGATTCTGTGCTACCTGCCATCTCCATTGTCATGAATAACTTGGAAAGAGTTATGTATTGTCCTGCTCTGGTTTCATGTTCTGAGGGCATCCAGATTTTAAACATTATAAAACTTCAGGCAACAGAAATATCCGAGACTTTTTTTAACAAGAAAACCTTAAATTAATTAAGAAAAAAAAATCCTTGCCCCTACAGAAAAATAGATCCATTCCTCTGAAGGTTTTACCAAACAGCAACAGGACATTGCAACTTTAAGTGCCATAAATGCATTTCAACATGTATAACACTCCATGCTATCTATTTTTTTCCTAGCAGAGGCATCAACAGTAGGGCCCATTGCTTAATTATGTTACCAAGTTTTAGTAGCTAATTTCTTTAGCTTACAACATAGATTGCATAGCAATATATTTCTTTTATTTTTTGTGAGAGAAAAACCTGCGGTAGTGGCCAAACCTTTTCAGCAAGCACCTTTTTTATTTATTTTAGACTGGTTTAGCATCCAGGATTAAAGTGTAATTCAATGTATAAGGGTCTTTGCTCCGCAGGGAATAGCAACTAGTTAGTGAATTCAGAGGTTTAAAAAAGTACTACTGGAAAGGACTTGAAAAGGCCATTTGTCTTCCACCTTGCCATCAGGTAGGATCTGTTATTGTCAAATTCAAAAACCACTAAATTAGGGAGACTAAAGAAACTTTTTTCTGATATATAACCTCAGACTCTACTTTTTACAAAGTATGACCTTTGCCACATGTATTTTAGGGTGTTTATAATTTTGTCTCAGCCCTGTTTCTCAGATTTATATTAGATCTATATTGAAAGTAGCCTAGCAAAATATAAGTACTTAAAAAAAATCTTAGAAAATTAGTCTGGAAGGGAGCTGGGAAAGTTAATTAATTCTCCCTGCTGAAGAAGGATCCATTGTTTCTGTGTGATTTCTCACAGACTTTCCTAGTTTATTTTAGCCAGTACCCATGTAAGAAAGGTGACAGCCTCCTGAGCAAGCCTCTCCCATGTATAGGTTTGAGAGTTTGTTCTCATGTTTAACCTAAACCAAACTTGCATCTGTGACTTGGACAGAACACACTCCTCTGCCATGGGGCTCCTCCTATTTTTCAGTGAGAGGAGGGACCAAGGAGAATGGTTGCTGGATCCTTGGATCCAAATCACCCACTAAATATTGGAATCTTACCCCATCCTTGGTTCACATGTGAAGTGACTGGAGTTTTAAGGTGAATCTAAGCAGCTTCTACTTTTTCTCTGAAAGGAGGAAACATCTTTAATACCATGAGGGGGCAACTTAAAGAAGAAGGAATTTAAAAATAGCTGGTCTCAGACAGGAGGTTCTGGAGTCCAAAGTTTCAGATCCATACAGTTAGGAAAACACCATTTAGCAGATGATTTTGTACAAAAACGCAATTGAATCTCAAGAGGAAGAAAGCAGAAAATGTGAGTGATGATCAACAATGATCTCCTTCCCAAGAAGCCCAGGCCTGAAGGTTGTGGCTTTCTGACCCGTAGCTTGACCTCAGTCCACAGATCAGGTCCAATTGAGGAATATTCCAGTAGCACCAAGGAGATTCTTTAAGTAACTGCAATAGAAGCTCATACTTTAAATTTTCACTTGTTTACCAAGTTTAGGTAATTCCACTTAGTGTCAAGTCACCAAGGAACCCTTAAAAATAAACAAAATGTAGAACATAAACCCTATTAAGCACTACTTTAATGAGAAGCAGGGAATTATCTTCTCTCCTCACACCAGGCTGTCCTTAATTCTTTTTTGTCTGTCCTTTTATTGCAGGAGAACTTGCTCTCCATTAGGAAAGGATCTGACATAGTCTTAGATGTCTTCAGCAGCACTGGGTCTAGTCCTTTAGAAATGAGATTTCCTGGCTATTGATGACTCATAAAATAGGATCCCTCTGGGGTTAATGGAAAAATAACTCAATATATTAGGAAACACATGCAATAGAAGCAATTAGTGTCAGTTTCTCAAAATTTCTTCTATCTATCTCAGTGTTCCACTTAACACAAAGTATGTCTGTCTGTTCAGTAGCAGTGTATAAGTTATTTACCAGTGAAAAAATAATAATAATATCATGCTGCACGGGCCACAATAAACATAACTTATTTCAGTGATTCTGCAGAACCCTTTTAAAGGACAAACCAAGGTTAGGTAATATAAATAGAAATTTGGCTGTCAATTCCTTATCCTACATTTCCGTGCTTTATTAATTGGGATAAACAGTAGGCTCATCTAAATCATATCCCTAAGAGTGGCCATGGGTGAAGTGAGCACTGCAGTTTACTGGCAGAGCCCAGAAAGAAAACACAAATGCTACTCCAGACAACAATCAGGGGAGAGCATGAGGAGCTCCTCTTAAGCTCTACAGCTTGTCAGCAAAAATGTCTGTATGGTAAAGGAATTTCTGCTGACAACTTAGGATGGAATTTCTTTATTGTCCTACTATTTTGTCCTAGTGATTATGCATTCTCTTGGCTATCAGCAGATCAGGTCAGATGAGTGCTTCCAAATCCAGTTCAGGGCAATGAAGTTATTCCACATTTCATCTCTGGGTGAAATGTCTGAGTTTGCAGACTGGAAGCATGAAGTGCTCTGCAGACCATTAATGGCAACTAGTTAACTTCCTCAATTATTCCAGTTAGATCCACCAGGGGTGATCAAGCTGTGCTGCCACTGCTGACCTTGCCGGACAAGGCCTGAAATTGGTGTCCAGAATAAACCAGGCAGCTTGCTGTCCATCCTCCTCAAGGTGCTTCTTTACAGTAGGATTGACATGTTTCTTTTCATTGTTTTAGGGCCTGATGTGTCTCCATGTGGAATTTTACAGGTCCAGAGCATTTCCATGGAAGGCTAACTATTCTCTTCCCAAATACTAGGTATGTTTCTATTAATTCTATTCATCTAAGTATCAATTGCTTTGAAAAATAATTTCAGATCCATAATAAAAGGAAATCCACAGTTTTGAAACATCCTGCACTACATTTTAATTGTGAATATGTTTCAAATTTTTTGTTTGTATAAACTTTGGATGACTTGTTTTTATTTTAAATGTTTGACATATACTTTCAGTATCTGCTATATATTGCTTATTTTTAATAAGAAAATTTGGCAACAATGTTCTGTCTAATTGTCTTGTTATGATATGATTTTGTCTTTTTTCAAATCTGTATTTACCTTCTGTTATATTTGCATATGCATATTTTGTGGTAAATGCTAATTGGAATTGTCAGAGTTCTCTTTCAATTTAATTAGCACACAGAAAAGAGTGGAAATCTCTTTTAATTAAAACAACATTTATTAAGACTGCCCAGAATATCATTGCTGTTGGAGCTTTATAGGCAACCTTGAGCATTTTGCCTGTCAAATTACAGAGCAGGTAGACATATGAAAATTCCTGTAAAGTTACAATACTGAAGTAGGGATGCCTTTTGGTTCCTTGGTTTATTGCATTTTTTACCCATTCCATACCAAACATTAAAACACACAATTTTCAGAATTTTCTTTTTTGACTGCTTTGCGTGTCTATCTTTTTTGCTGCGTGCTTTTTGGAGACAAAAAGGCTTATTTGGAAAAGTGGTCCCTGTTCCACTCTACTTACAGAGAAGGGGAACCAGCGCCCTTGATGCTGACAGTAGAGAGGGTGGTGGGAGGATGCAGCTGCTGGGCAGGTTTCAGTGGAGTTTGCTCCCATCAAAAAAGCAGGATCTAGAGAAGGAGGCTGGTACTGGTATTTTCTGGCATGTGTATGAACCAAAAATGGGTAAGTTGGTTTCCAGCAATGGCAAGTGAGGTAGGCTGTGAAACTCAGCTAGAGAGACAAATCTTTGAGCTGACCCTTCTAATCAGTGACAAACATTCTGCAGACTCCCTAAATGTCCCCCTTCATTTTAGCCAAATTCTGCCAAATTACCTCACACGCAGCATTCAGATACAAATTCACAGGAATGGACAAGAGGAAAGCTTCATTTGAGTTACCATGGAGAGGCCACAAAACCTCATTTCCCAGGTAGCACTTAGCTATTAGAAATTCAGATCCACAATAGAATACCCCAAACCACAACTGAACTATCAGAAGTTGAACTATTTGCAATATTTCTGAAATCTGCACAGGTAGTTAATATGACCAAAAAAACCCAGAAAATAAACATTCTAATGCCTAAAAATTCTCTTTTTTACAGAATTTTAAACTTAGGCAAAGCAGGGCATTTATGAATGGGCAGAATCAGAGGTAAAAATTGTGCAAGGCTTAAACCACAATAAGAACTCAGTACTCTCTTTAGAGTAAAAATGTCTTTGGAGAGACTTTAACAGATAGAAACATATAAAATTATAGGTGTTTGCTTTCATAATTTTAAAATTTATGTCCATATTTAAAGCTTTCATAGAAATTACTGGACCACATTAAAATTGCCATCTATATGATTTTTTCTCACTATGAGAACAAATGAATCAAATATGGAAATAACCTTTTTATGCAAAACATCAAAAACAAGCGTTTACTTCTTTTAAATAAAGGGTAACTCTTAGTATTTTTTCCTAAAGCAAAGAGTTTTTCAGCAAAGGTTCTCCCTCATTTTAATAAATAAAAAAAAAAAGAAAAAAGAAAAAAAAAGAGAGATAACATCAACTTAAACAGTGCATCTCTAAGCATTTGACAAAATTAGGTCTGCTGTTTGGGTTGTTGAGCACTATCAAAGGCCACAGTCAAAGCTCCTAGAGCAATGGGTTATAATTTTATACAGAGATGTCCTTCAACCTGGTACAGGGGGCAAATTCACAGTTCATCTTTCCTCTCTTACTCCAATTGCAATATACTAATCTCCTTTAATAGTGCTTTTAGATAAGCTTATGGAAGCTGATATAATTTCATTCATTCCACCATATGAATTGTAATAAAATAATACTTCTTTAGAAAGATCTGGAAATTGTACTCTCCAGTATTTTATTAACATGAGTATACACCAAAAATATTACAAGTCATGCTATGAAATTTCTAGAAAACTAACCTGTGCTCTGTGCTGTCCTGTGTGGAACAACTGTGTTAGATGGGTTGCATAACTGTCCTTGTTGTTTCCTTAAGCAAACAAATTCCTGACTTAAGTGGAAGCTAATTATAAAGTAATTGAATTTAATCCCATTCAAGTAACACTTTGGAGTTTTACTGGAGCTTATTCCTTAGTGTCAGTGCTGGGGTGGTTGCTCAGCTTTGTGCTCAGGAATATTTCCAGGAGTAACCCATGGCCTAAGCAGACCCTGTGGTGTGGCTTCCCTTTCCTCACTGTTAATGGTGCAGTGGAGCACATGAGTGCAAGAGAAATGAAACTGTGCTAAAATAATGTTTTACCTTTAACATCTGTTTTAACGGGCATCAAGTAATTTGTAAAAAGCACTTTTATTAAAAAGTTCACACTGCACAGTAATTTCTCACAGTGTTATAGTAACAGAGGGAAATTCCCTTCAACAGAAATGTATCCAAAGGGCCTTTGATTTAGAGCTCTTTCATTTGCTGCTCTGGTAGAGGAGGGCACAGTGAATGGTTGTTACTGGTGTGACAAAGCTGGAAAAAGGAATTAAACCTCAGGGTGAAGTGGGGTTAGGAAGCTCTAGGGCTTTTTTCATTTCAGCAAAATCACTTGGTTTTCTGCACTGTGGCTCTACAGATGCTATGATGAGCCTTTGGGCTGTAAGTGGGGCTTGGGCTCTCTGTATGGTTCAGTCCTCCTTGTGCATCCATAACGACTTTGTGGGCTGCACAAATCACTTACAAACCCTTCTGGTGTAGTGGCTGTCAAGATCAGATGGCCTTTTACATAGCCAAGTGAAACAGAGTTTGCAGCCTTGAAAAAAAGCTGATGAAAATTTGTGAGGCAGCATGGAAACTCTGAACTCTCAGTATGCTGCAGAAGAGCTCAGGGACTGATAAAATGACTTTGAAGAGGTGTTTTTTTTCCTTTTTCCAACCTCAGTATAAACATTTCAGACAATGTTTGGCTAAGCATAGCACTAAGCCTGTTCCCACAATCTGATGGTGTTCAGTGATGCTGCCTCTCTGCTCCTCAGGTTCAGAAATTATTCCTGTTTCTGTATTCACAACTTCACTTTTCTCTGAGCAGAAAAAAATGCTAGTGATAAAATAAAATACTAGTAGAAAGGATGCACCTGGATTGAGGGAGTTGGTCTGAAAAGGGTCAGGACTGTTCCACATGAGGAAGAGAGAAGCTCTGCAGAATTGGGAACAAAAGTAATTTGCTGGGCTCCTGTGGGCTCGTGTGGTGATGACTAGGGCAGCAGGAATGGGATCAGTCAGAATGGATAAACACTTGCTCTGTGTGGGAGGCAGCTGGATTTTCAACATCCTCAATGAAATATATTCAGGAAAAAAAATAGTTGTCAGCACATACTTATCATTGAATAATCCTAGTGGGAAGGAACATCGAAGTGTCTAGTCCAATCTCCTGCTCAAAACAGAGACATGTTTGATATCAAAAAAGAAAGGAAACAAAATGCAAACATTAGACAAAAGAAAAAGTCTAAATCTGAACTGTACTCCATTCTGTCATTAAAATCATAAACTTTTTGGAATCTGCTGCAAATACCAATTTTTTTTTCCTGTAAATTATCTCCCCCGTATCATTTCCTCTAGCTTTTTTGGAAGTCATCTGAAATGGACTGTGGTGACTCCTCTCATTGGTGAAAAAACCTGTAGTATAGGTTTACTATTGTATAGCTCCACTAAGAGCTACCCTATAGGATTTCCACAGCTACCACTTCTCACATTTCCAAGTTCACAGCAGTGGGAATCCTATTTGCAATTTGCCTCCTGTGCTGTAACTACCATGGCTGTGTTGTGCTGCAAGAAGTGACATAAGGGAGAAGTCTTCTGCACTACCCAGACCTAGGAAGCATTTCAGAAATGTGACTGGGAATTGAATAACGTGACATGGATGGAAGCGTTAGTGGGGGTATGGAACTTCTGTGCGTTTCCTGATATTTTTGAAGCTTTAGTTCCAAGCTAGGGCTTTCTCTTTCAAAGGAGTGGTGCAGAGCTGGACTTCATCAGAAAACAGAAATAGTGGCCAGAGACCTAGGGCATCCCAGTACAGGAAAAGTGGTGCTTCCACCCAGAGCTTCCATCACCATTGCCTCATTTCTAAGAGTGATGCTCCCCCATCCGCTTCCTCTCAGGTTGTTTTTTCATCTTAAACAACTTCAACAGAGGAAGTTTCATTTGGTTCCAGATCGTTTATCCTCTCAATGCTTCTGTAGGCACTTTCAGCAGCCTTCTCACTCCTGGCAGCTGTGGCCAGCCAGCCCCCAAGACAGAGCTCAGCTCTGATCCTCATGTGAAGGAAAGCTGTTTGCATAAAAATTTTCACTTACAGCCCTTGAAGCTAAGAATTATGCAAGACCCTGAATATACCTGCAGTCTGAAAAACATTTGTGGCCTCCCCTTATTCCTAAACCATTCAGAAATTCAGTAAGCCATGGAGAGTAGTGCAGCTAAGCAGGACCTTGTTTCAAATGACTAGAGAATGATCAACAAGGTGTGGTTGGTGTGTTAAGTGATGATATGGCATTCTGGATTATGACACTCCAAACTCTTAAACACCTGTAATCTCATTCTTGGCAACTGTCATGTACACATAGGACAATAGAGAAGGGCAGGAAATGTCATTATTCTTTTGGAACTTATGAAACAGACAAGGAAATAATCATATTCTGGCACCTGTCATTAGTGCAAAAGTGGTGATATGCAAGTCTCCATAAAGCAGATGAAAAAACATAAAAATCCTTTACTAGATGACCTATAAGTACCTCCAAATTATTTCAGCCAGTGACTTGATTTTTATACTGCATCAATTTCCATTTCTAAGAAATTTGTGTTTAAATTCTGGTTATTTTTTCCATTGTCTTTGTCTCAGGCCTGTATTTGAGAGTGAATAAATGAGTTTAATGGCATACATCAAAATTCTTTCTATCTTTATTTTTTCCATTTTCTTTTTCCCAATTCTGGGCAAGACAATCTAACCAGATGCTGTTCTCTAAAAGCTCTGCAATTGCAGCTTACAGAAGGTAGGTCCAGCTACCCTTTGTTATTAAGATGAATCCCCTTCAAATTCCATCCTGACTCTAGTTACAACTGAAGGAAAATTACAGGTAAATAAAATTAGCTCATGGAGGCTTGTAACTTTGAGTATCAACAAATTCCAACTTCTTTTGCCCCTTCCATGCTGGTTTGTGGTGAAGGAGGCTGGAGTGAAGCTGTACCTTGGCACTGTTGTAGGAGTCCCATGGCAGATGTAGTTCAGGTATCTGGCTGATCATTCTGATCTTGGTTTATGCGCTGGTTTTTGTTTCTTGTTTATGTCTAACCATCAGCTTCTTATTCTATAGATGAAAGAACTGCCATTTTGTCACTCTCATCTTTAAAACTTTGGTGGCTTTGACTTTAAAGTTCTACTTTACAAAGAAGATTTCCCAGGAGAAAAAGAAAAGGATCACAGTATCTCAGCATCAGCCAAAATAAGAAGTGATATCTGTAACTAGGGTATAAGCATTCTCTGACAATTCAGGCTAATGAAGTTTTCTCTGTGAATTGCCACAGAGGCTTTTATGACAGAAAAGAGACCAGAAGTTCCATCACTGAAGTCCCTAAGTATAAAAATGTGCTTTCTTTAACAGTCTAAATTCAGACCTTATTTAAGTGATAAAACCGAGTCAGTGATCACAAGATTTGAACACATCTTCCTAACTTACAAAAAACTAAGTGAAAATCACTTCCCAAAAGTTTTAAGATTTAGTGAATAAAAAATAAGTCATGTAACTCTCTTGTCTCAGGACACACTTTGGTATTGAGATGTAAGAACTGGCTACAAAGAGGAGTTTGAACAAGTCTTTGCATCATGTATTGCCAAACTTTGAGTAGGATCAATGCCCAAAAGTTATCACAAGCTAGGCTAGGAGAAACAATCCTTTCACTAATACGAATTCAGATATTTGCTTTTGGGGATTTGATCTTATAATCTCAATTTCATTATGAGGAAAAAAACTTCTCATATAAGTGAGAATCAGGAATTCTTCATTTTCGTGAATTTGTTCTTTAACTTAGAGAAAATTATCACTGTAGAAGATCCAGGGGGGAGGAAGGCAAAAAGAACATGGCAGCACAACATGAGAAATGGGAAAGGACAACTCTGCCCTTCTTTGTTTCTAGTTCTGAGCTCAGTTAAATCGGTGTAAGTTGTCAATTCCCTAAAAGTCTCTGCAGACAGGCCAGTCTTACAGTAGTCTGAGACAACCAGGCACTGCTTTGCCTAAAGAATCATATCAGTTGCAATAAGACTTCAGGACTGGTTACAGCTGTAGAAAGCTGAGTATCATTTGCTTCCCCTCATTTATTTTACTCTTAGGTTTGAAGTTTGTGTTGAAGTGGCACACGTGAAAATAAAACCAGTCCATTTCTCTTCTGTCCTGTACATCTCCATGACGCTATTTGTGAAAAAAATGAGCTATCTTACTATAGTAAAAGGTAGGATGTTATCTGAATTTTTCTAAAGAAGAGAAAAATGTCTTTTATCCATTTATTTCTGTGAATATATTTATTGTAAGGGGAAAGGTACAGATGGTTTATGAAAAAGGAGAATGGAAATGGCATTATGAGGCACTTTTTACATTACTTTTAAATAGCAATTATCCTAACATTTCTAATGGACCTCACCATCTTCCCATTTCTTTAGACCATAGGCTAGATGTCATCTTTGACCTTTATTTTCTCTCATGAAGGTTTTCTCACTAAGATTTCCACAGACTTATTACCAGTACTCAGCTGATATACAGAGAACCTTTAGAAAATAGTGGTTTATATTTTCCAGTCTCTTCCAGTTTGTGTTGTCCCCATTATTTTTGTGTGTATCTCACACATTTCTTGACCTTACCTATGAACTGCTGCTGAGTGACTGGAATTGAGACCAGAACTTTGCTTATAGCACCAAGTTTGAATGTTGTCATTTGAATGTTGTCCAGAAGGAGCA
The DNA here is from genome assembly GCA_013186435.1 of Turdus rufiventris. Taxonomy (NCBI): domain Eukaryota; kingdom Metazoa; phylum Chordata; class Aves; order Passeriformes; family Turdidae; genus Turdus; species Turdus rufiventris. The sequence goes on along the minus strand of PYHW01010724.1, from coordinate 19,101 downwards.
CTGGGTACCTTGGAGACAGATATATTCAATCACCAGGAGCAAATCCTCCTCTCTTAGCAATAAGAAAAGCAAACAGCAGCTGTAGAGACTGCAGTAATGAACATATCAAGAGGAATTTGGAATGCCTGGTCTAACAAAAGTGGATTGGGTTCTCCTCTGTCTTACATCTTTCCTTGTTGTACATATTTAGCAATAAGAGGTGGTATTTTTCCTTCACTGAATACCATGGTAGGGCAACATACATGGCATAGTATTTTCCATCACATTAGTGGGAGGGTCTGACACAAGAGTGACGGATCACACCTCAAAATCCTGGTGAAGCAGCTTCTGTGCCTAGTGCTCTTTGTGGGAAATTCAGGGAGAAAACAGCAATTATTGAGGGCAAAAATTATCATTTTATATGTCAGTAAAGTGAATGTGATCGGTGGAACAAGTTTCCATTTTTTTCAGACTTTTGTATAATTCCCATGTTAAATTTATTCTATATTCATACAGCAGTATATAATCTACATCTTTTAGCAAAGTTTAATGTCATATTTTTTTTAATCTTTATCTACAATTATTCCTCATTCTTAAAAATGCATTTGAGCGATGACCCTGCAGCTTTTATGGAATAAAATTTCTATTAAACAGATAAGGATATGAATTTGAATTATGCACAAATTATGTACTAACATTCTGATTCTCTCCACAAAACACAAGTTTATGATTTGCCCTATAGAGCTGAAACCATCTCCCCATCTATACCAAATCTCAAAATGTCCTCAGACTAATATTGCTTTTATAGAAGACCATTTCCAGAAATCAATCACTGCACAGTTCATGAACTTTCTTTGCCATTTACTAAGCAGTAAACAATAGTGGTCTAAAGCAGGTAAGTGGTTGTTTCTGAGGCCAGTACAAATAATTCAAAGCAAGATAATAAACTAGCTTTGCATCCTCTGATTATGCAAATTATAATTACAAGAATAACTGTGTGTTAAGTGATAGAGTTGGTATAAAAATGCAGGCTAAATATAAAAAAAAAAAAAAAAAAGAAAAGGTTAAAGAAGAAAATCTTGGTTAACTGTGTTGCAAACATGTCATCAGTGACTATCAAGTTGTGTCCTTTTACTTCCCTTAAGAAGCTGTCTCTAAAGGACTGTGGTCACCTTCTGACTCATTTTGCCTTTTATATTGCCACTGATAGAGCTTTTGCAAAGACTAAAAGGCTGACTGACATTTCTGAAAAGCATGTAATTAGCTGAACATTAGTGAGCTTTCAGCTATCAGCTGGAGCAGCTCTGCTTTTTGTAAGCATTTAAGAGAAGCTAGTCATTGCCATGAGTATCAACTTTCTTTGTTGCGGCTATGGGCACTACAAAATTATATTTAACTGCAAGTCTGCCACACATTTGTCGTGACAGGTGGCAAGAGTTAATCTGCAAGCTTTAAATATACACCTATGGAGAGAATGTTCAGATCAGAAGAACTTAACAAAGTTCTTACTTTGTTGTGTATTTAAATTAGCTACAGAAGAGAATTTAGCTGGGATAACAGCTCTCCCACAATGGAATATCCGAATGTCAGGGAATTGCTAAGAGTAGAGACACCAAATGAGAGTGTTATTAGCAACAAGTTCTCCACTGGAAGCATGGTTATTAACTGAAACAGGCTCCCAAAGAAGTGATCACAACACCAAGCCTACCAGACTTTAAGGAATATCGGGACAATGCTCTTAGTCATCTGCTTCATTTTCAGGTTGTCCTGCAGGGAGCAGTGACATGATGACCTCAATAGGTCCTTTCCAACCCAAGGTATTCTTAGAATCTATTATTGTATGATAATAAAGAGATATTTTTCCAAAGGTTGTTGTATACCAGTTGTATATTACCAATGGTAGTTGTAGTTATAATCTCTTTTTTATTTGATTTTTAATTTGTGACACAGCTGAACCATGTGATTTCCATCTCACTTAAATGGACATAAAATCAGCAGAACTTTTCAGAGGAACTGTTTGAATTATTTATTTTTCCCAAGAATAGAGTCAAATCAGATCTAGGAATTTTTGTGGTATTTTCAGGTAATGGAAGCAGACTGTCTCAGAACACATGCACAAAATGGCCCCATGTGAATTCTACTTTACATTTTCATGAAAAATCAAATATTAGACCACCTTTTTTTCAAAAAATGTTGCATGGATTATGAATATTTGGAGCAAACTGACCAACTGTTGGGTCAGAATTAAAGTACAGTAATTTCACAAGTATAAGGTGCACCAGAGTATAAGGCGCACTTCTGGGTGTTGGCAAATTTCCAAACTTTGTCCATATATAAGGTGCTCCAGGGTATAAGGCGCACTTCCGGGTTTGGACCAAAATTTTAGTCAAAAGGGTGCGCCTTATACATGTGAAATTACTGTAATTTGATAGACTGGGGACATTTGGAAGTTAAGCAGTACTTTGGGATATGGAAACGTAAAATAAAATAATGGGTCATACACCTTTGAAAGCTCAAAGGTGAGAAAGAAATATTTTACAATTGAAAAAAATTATGTCGTTTTTATACTTTACCTGTGGGGTGTTTTTCTTAAGTGAGAATCTTCAAAGTTTTCCATGAAATGAGCAGTGGGGAGCACATTTAATGAGAGAGCCATGGACCCATTGAAAAAGAATGTATTTTCTTGGTAAAACGAGTGGCATATGCCACCACAAGGCTCAAGCCCTAGTACTATCACTACAAACATTTTCTAATTGTGCCCATAAAGAAGGATTGCCCAATGTTTCACAATGACCAGCAAAATTTTGAATACAAGCTTTGGAAAACACTCATTTAAAATGTCCATAAAAGGCACACAAAGAAAATACGTATTTCCCTTTGTCAGCTTTTTGTGTGTCACATCCCCAAATCGTTCACAGAATACTCCTGGCAGTATTGTATAACCCATCCACCTCCCCCTGACAGGACCCTCAGCTTTCCATAAACAATTCCTGGCAGACATTTCTCTAACCTGTTTGCAGACATCCCCAGTGAGAGACCTCTCACAATTATGCACACAATGAATTCCAGCACCCATCTGTCCTTGCAGCTAGAAATTATTTCCCAATGTCTAACCTAAATCCAATATCTCATCTACTTTACTCATGCACTTGAGCTCCCTCATTTGCTATTTCTCAGAATACTGCAATCCCAAAGCATTTTGGGTGGCCTGCAATATATGCAATAAATCTTGTCACTGGGACACTGAGTGAAGGATTACCTTTCTTTATGTGCTGAAATGAAAATGCAAAGCTTGACATTTATGTCTGTTTCTGCTGTTATCTGCTGTTTCTGCATGGCTTCTAGCACTGTTTCCCAGTCATGGTTATCAGTCTAAAATGTGACTGTGACAACAAAAAGGCTCCTTATGCCTCCATGCAGTCACATAACTTGGAAGACCAGAACTTCTGTTATTTTATTTATTTATTATCTGTTATGGCATAGAGAATTCTGCTTAGAAAAAGGCATAGCAGGTATGTCATACAGAAATGTCCCGTAATTCTTACACTGATTTCTTCAATGTCGGTGTTATTTCTTACTAGCAGAAGAAAGCCACCTTTTATGGTGGTTCTTAGATACAATTTTAATGGACATATTAGTAATTATATCTGAAAAATCATGCTCCTAAACAAGTTTTTTGTACTTACTATAATGAAAATTTGCAGCGTTTATCTTATTTTGCATAGTCTTATACAATAAAACATTGTAGTTAGGCAATTTTCTGTTTGGAATTGTTAGAGAATGATTTTAATACAAACATTTATATTGGGTATCCATAGGAATTCCAGTTGCCACGAAGTTGTTACTGTTATATCTAGCAGCAACCACAATGCAGACACCATGGAGTGATCAACTGCTTAGGAAATTCATAGATCCTGAGATGATGCCTCTCTGAATCCATTGATGTGCAAAAGCCACACAAAAGACAGTTTAATAGAGTCAAAAATAACACTCAGATAATTTTTATGTGTTCATTAAAGTTTTGTCATCTTAATTAAATATTAAAATTAAAAAATAGTTTAGATTTTCAAAACCAAACTTTTTTCTTTTTGGAAGTTCTTAAATATGAAATGGAGACACAAAAAAATTGGGCTTGTTAGTATGTTCAAGCTCATTAAAGAATTTTCTAGCAATCCAGACATTTTGCAGTCCTAAGCATTGTCACAAGGAAGAAATTCTGTGCAATGCAAATCAAAAGAAAACAGAAAATGTCTTGAAATGCTCTTTATGCTTCAAGAGCATGGCATTCCAGCTGACATACTCATGATATTAAAACACTCATGCCTCAAGAAGTGCCCTGACTCTCATCAAGTATCTCATTACCACAATTAAGCAGACTTTGCCTTACAGTAGTTAGAACAATTCTGAGAGTTAACTTCATTTACTAGTCTATTTTAGCAAATTTGTGTTTTATGTACATGGAAAATAACTTTCAGCTGGTAAATCTGTACTCATAGCTGCTAAGTAGCCTATAAACAAACACACATTCTAAGATGAGACTCTAATAACTGAGTCTAATTTGTCTTATGTCCCTGAAGTCCTGCAGTACATGTCAGATGCCCAGTGGGTGATTCACAGCTTGCTGACTAAAATGAAAAAGAACCCCTGGGTTACTGGAGCTAATAAATAACATGGCATATTTCTGCCATTAAAAGCTGTTGAAGTGCTGTAAGGTAAAAAGGACAAAATCAACTTTTTTATCCTTTAGTACTAATGCACAGATTTAATGATTTAGCACTGACACCTCTCACACAAGAAGACACCTTTAATTTCTGAAGACCCTCATGGCTGACTGGTGTGATTTACCACAGATCTGTCACTAACCAGCCCTGGGCTGATTGGCTTCACTGTTTTGAGAATAAAAAGCACTTCAGTGCAAAAATTCAAAATAGGGTCTTTTTGCCCAGGTGATTATATAGGGGCAGGGAGAGGAGTGGGGACAGAACTTGCTAAATAGGATGTAGAAATTGTGAGATAAACCCTCAATTTTTCCAAAAAAAAAAAAAAAAAAAAAAAAAAAAAAGTTTGATAGGAGTATTAGAAAAGAGAAAATGAATGAAAATGAATACTCCAGAGAACTCCAGGTATAGGGAGGTATGAGATGAAATCAGAAAGGGACCAACTGCATTAGACATCCTTGACATCCTTTATACACAATTATTTCTTATTATAGAAAGTAAATGAGTACTTTGTAAAACACATACAATATGTTTGCTATTTATTACATTCTGAACGATAAGGAAAAACAATCATTTCTAGAAATCTTTCTAATACTAACAAATATGCAAAAATAAATTTGTTAGACTGCCTAAAAATATGCATTTTTAAATTTTTGCAAATATGTAAACAAACCTGATGACCCTTTGTTCTTTTATTGCATAGAAGAAAATCACCCCAATTCTTTTAAGACTGAATCTTCTCATTAATGCTACTTCTGAATGTTTGGGATTTTAATGAAGACATACATGAGAATTGCTTTACTAGATATATCAATGTATTTATAGGATTAGATTGTAGACTGTGGTCTTGCAACTTGTTTCTTTTAACTGCTATAATTTTTTTATCATCTTAAAGAAACACTGCATTTATTTATACATTTTACTAATCTTTTCTTTTGCTGACTCTCAGAATAGTAGCTGCTACTGCATCTCACATCCAGAATTCTCATGAGTTTTATTGTAATAAAAAATACTGTACATCACAAGAAATTTTCCTAGTTATAGAAATTAGAGTTATACGGTACATGTGCTTCTCCTGAAAGACTCCAAGAGACAACTGTAGCTGTCTACAAATTGTCTTTGCATTAGATAGAAAAGCAAAAGCCCAGATGTTTTCCACATGAGAACTCAATTTCCTACCAGCACACCCCTAAGGAAAGGAGTTTCATCCTTAACATCTTGGACTGTAGGCTGTCATTAGGATCCCTTTAGGCTTTAAAATAATACAACATTTAAATGAGAACTCTTTCATGTTGAGATAACTTTGATGATGAAAGTTAATAGCAAAGAGCTCATTTCTTCCCATAGAGGGCAGAATTATTCTCCAAGATCTCATCAGCACCCCCTCCACTTGTCATGGGGATGGAAGCTCTGTTATTGCTATTGCAATAATCACATTGTTTACAGACTGTTTATAGATGAGGCAGCCTCATGGTTTGCAGGGATTGTGAGACACAGATCATGTTATGCTAACAAAACCAATTTATGACACTAATCACCCGTATTTATTGTTCTCTACATTCCATACAAAATTTGCCTTTGCCCCTGTTCCCTTAGCAATAAAATCTTTTTGGTTATCAAGTCCCTGTTAGATTCTTTTGGGCCAGCAGTGTCCTTTTTACATCTTCTCTTGTCAGAGCAGTCAGAGTGACCAGACATGATATCTTCACTTTTGTTCTTGCCTTGAGTTTCTCTCTCCCATGGCTTCCACTGTACCAGGGCCAGCCGGTCTGCAGCTCTACCCAGCTCAGCTTCTGTAGCTGTCTGATCTTCCACAGTGGGTGTGCTGCCTACTTCAAGCGGCTGTAGAAGGCACTAATTAAATATATCTAGCTGGTTTGGAGGTGTAATTGAACCATGTGAACCCACTGCTCAACTGAATTTGATAAAGTGAGAGCTGCAGGATGGAGAATCCAGATGGGCCAGGAGGAAAATGTGCAGTTTTGAATTGCCAATCAGTCCGTGTGAATCCCTCAGAGCATGGCTGATTTGCCCCCTCCATCACATCCTTTTCTCCACAGTGCTCCCTATGTCTCCATCCACCCTGGAGCTTCCCTGCCTCACCAGAGGCATTGCTAACCTCATCCTTCAACTTCACTCTTTAGAATACAGGAGACTCTCTGCCATGATTCCTTACTGTTTTCCAATCCCAAATTTCTTGTCAACTGGAAAGGCAAGCTCAGTATCTTGCTTCCCAAAAAGCTCCAGATGTCACCAACAAAGAGAAATCAGCCTGCTGCATTGCTTATTTCTACCATTATGCCTTACAAAATTTACAAGACTAGAGCTTGTGTTATGTCAAATCAACATTTTTCTTGTGAACACAGAACAAATGCTCTAAATCATTAGTGATTTTAAAAATAAGCTTAATTCCATTTATTATATCAGTTCTTGTATTATGCATTACTGACAATATCACAAGACAATTCACTAGATCAGAACTGAGAGAGGTTGGCTGAGAGAGGAAAGGAATTTATCTCACAGTTCTACTGACAAGAGGCATAGAACAGCAACAACTATTTTGACAGAGTGTCCTGCTTCCCAGCAAAGCTTAAAAGAATGCCTTTTAACGAAGGGATACTTTCCTGTGATACAGTGGAGTTATATTTGATTTTCAGGGCTTAATCCATCAGTGCAAATTCTCAGACAATTTCTCAGGTGTTGTGGACAAAATCTTTCTTTAAATAATGTTCAAGTAAATATGAAATAGCTCCTCTGTCATCACGGTTGGAAGTGTAACAGTAGCCACAAGAACAGGACAATTTTTCTTTTCCATGGAGTAAACATTAGGAAAAGCTATGGCAACTGTGCTATTTCTAAATACTTGGTGGGTATATGTGTAAAATACTTTTCACTATGGTATCATGAAAGACATTACTAAAAGCACACATAGATGGGAGTTTCTTAATTCCCATTAAGATGTCAGGGAATTGCCTAATTTTTGTTTGAAAATACAGACCTTGGCAGAAGGTTACAGACCTGTGGTAAATCACAGGTCTCAGCTCTACTGCTGACCATGGATAAAGAGAAGGTTGTAAAGAGGTCTGGATGTGGAAGTAGGAGTAGCACTGAGGAGAAATGCACCTTTCGTGTTCTGAAAGTTGGCATGAGAAAAAGGGAGGACTTTTCTGCACCCAGCAGAGGCCCATGCAAGTCATGCAGAAAGCAATCCTTGACTCCTGCACACAGCCCTACTGCAGCCAGCCAGACCTGAAAAGAAGCAGCTAAATTTTTATTCTACACTAATTCCAACTTTGCAAAGGTCTCCTCTGTCTGACTGCAGCACTGAGCAATTTCTTCTGCTGCTGCTTTTATGGGGTTGCCTGGATACTTGTCTCATTGAGGATCTGCCTGATTAAGGTGTGGCTGCAATTGGGTGATTTGAAGACTCTGATCTGTCATCTAGATACAGAAATCCTTAGCAAAGAAAAAGTGATTCGTAAAAGCCTGCTTTATCCAAGTCAGACACAATTATCCCCAAGGAAGCTCGTCACAGATTTTTCTCTTATGAACACCGTAAACATGAGGTTCAGTGACTTCAAGTCACCGTGCAAAGCAGAACATTTTTGGCAATGATATGGTCCCATACTGCATCTCACTCCTGTATAATGTCCAGCAGCAGGTAAAATCCATTCCCAGTGTGGGAACATCAGCACATCCTTAACCTGTTTTCTCAGGGTTATCACAGGTTCTGCAATTGGCAGAATTCTTAGAAAGAAGCCACAATAAATGCACCAAATTCTGGCCAGATAGGAGAGGCATTGGATTTGTCTTCTCACATGCAGAGTTCAGAAACTTTTAACTTTCCTTCTTAGCCAGTTTTTGTTGGCTGCTTTGTGTTTTCTAGAATAACAACATAATTAGCAGTAAAAATGACCAGAACTTGAATAAAAAAATTAATAGTATGTGAGGAATTTAAACCCTGCAAGAAATTATCATCACGTACATTAAAGTTTCCATGCAAATAAGACAAAATATGACAAAAATGGAATTTAAAATTTGTCAGGAAAGGTTTTTCCACAATATAAGAAATTTTCCTCCGTGCTGAGGAAGGAGGGTGGAAAGGAGGTATTTAGAAAAGAAAATCCAAGACAATATACAAAGACCATACATTTTTTTCCAAATAAATGATTGCAGATCTATTTCTCAATTTTATGTTTGATGGACATTTTTATCTCTTATCTAGTAAATTTTTCCTGATACAAAATTTGGCAGAATTATTAATTTATTGAGAATATATTTGATCTCGAGAAACTGAAATAAAAATAGACTTAATACATGCTCCATATCAATTTACTTAAAGTTTGATGTGAAGGACTAAAATTTTTGTAATCTGCCTGGTTATCTAGATAGTATGCTTTTGAGATAATATGAGAGATAATGAGATAATAATGAGAGTATTAAATCAATATCCCACAATAGTTATAATTCTCAGAAGTCTTAAAAGGAATTATTTTTTTATTATTATTATTATTTAATGGAATTTTTTTTTAATTTGTTTTTTATCTGTGACTTTCTGAAAGCTTTTTAATTTTGTTCCAGCACTCATCTCTGAAGTGTGGCAAGGCAAATAAAAATTCCTTCCCATCTTGGTAAATTTTAAGATATCTTCCTTACTCCTATGTAATTCCAAAATTCAGAATTGCTACAAACCAGAGCTTCCATGGCTACTAGCTCTTTAATATTATTCAGCATATTATTACCGAATATAATTACCTAAACTACATGCATTTTTTTTAACACATCACTGAAGAAAGATTTAAGAATGTGAAAAAGATTTTGTTCAAGTTTTAATTTCCTTTTTAGGAATAAGGCAGTACAACTATTATTCGCATTAAGAAACAGTATCAGATTTTGTTTTTCATTTGTTCCTTTCCAGTACTGTAATTTTTGCTTCTTTATAACCATGATCACCCCTTCCAAATAATATTAATTATATGAGGTATGAAGTTGTGATGAAGGCTTTAGTCTTGCTTCCACCTCATTTGGAAAAACACACATTTTGCAGTTTTCCTGTCACAATCCCCTTCATCCCAGTCTAGGTAGCTCCAGTTCTTCTCCTCAGGTGAGGGAATGACCAATGCCAAAACAAGTCAAGGCAGCAGAATAACGGAGGTCACTGATTGCTGGCTTTTGTTTGCCTTTAAATAATATATAACCATCTCTCTTATTTTAATACTACATACAAGGATGTATTTACTACCATTCCTGATGATGTCAAGTGGAAATCTGGATGCTGAAAGTCAGGTATCTAAATAAGTTGGTTCCATCTGGTACAAGTACATATACATCTTTTCTTTATGTACTGAAGTCTTAGCAAGCTGTACTGACAGTAGGACTGGGAGAATGTACACTTTGTGCCTTTTAGGAGAGATGACATAGCTCTTGTTTTATTTTTTAGTTTCAATTAACTGTACTATTGAGAATAATCTCAGAACATGCTAGGCAAGAAGATGACAAAGACCTTTAAAAAAAAAAAAAAGAGGAAACCAAATTCATGACAGGAAAATACATGGCGATGTGACAAAACCTCCTATGCATATGGAACAGCACTTCACATGTATAGACTTTTAGGAGATTTTGACACAGGTGCTCTGATTTCACAACCCAGGGTACATAAAAAGAGGTGGCATGCAGGGGAAAAGAATAGCAGAATGAAGTAAAAGAACAATCTCATTCTTACAGCACTGAGTGATTGGTCTTAGTCAATCTTTGGAAAACTAAATATAGAAAGGTTCAAAGAGGATTAAATCTGCAGTAGCTGAGGGTATCTAAAGTGGTTATGAAATGAACACAAAGTTTAATTAATTCAATAGATGAAGAACTGCTTAATAGCATAATTACTTGAATTTATTGCAGATATTTCATAATATGTGTGAAATGAACACTTTAACCCTGAAAATACTGAGATTCATGATTCATTCCTTACTACTGAACAGATGGTTCACTTAATTATTAACAATTATTATATTCTATTATTATTGTATTCTACTATCATTATTCTGTAACTTTTAAATATATGTGCCATGATTTACATCTCTCAAACCAAGTCTCTTCATTTCTGAAAAAAAAAAAAGAAAAAGATAAAAACTATTTGCATTCTAGAAATGCATGTAATGCCTGGGTGATGCTGTGTGGGAGGCTATTGTTTCAACTCTAAATTATCCCTCTACAATTATACAGGAATGGGAATAATGATATGATCATGACATCTTTTGCTGTGAGGTAGCAAAATTTAATTACCATAGAACAACTGAAAAAATTAATATCTTCCTAATTCAACAAAAAAAAAGTGCCATAACTACATTCCCATGAGCTATATTTTACTGTAAATACAGAAACATACATGCAGCTTTAAATCTTATGTTCCATCTGGTTTCTGGTTGCTTTTAAATATTGAACAATATAGTCAAAACATCATTGTCTCACAAATCCTTTAAGATATGATACACTACTTTTTCTTCCTTGTAAATTGGTCAGGAGAATGCCAGAGTTACTACTGCTGCTTCATCTCTCATCATATCCTTGTTTCAGTATTATCTGCAGACCCTTTGTTCAGATCAGGTTCTCTCATTGTTTTTGAGGTTGTCAAAATATCAAAAGATATTTTTCTTTTTCCTGAAGATCTACCATAATCACTAAATTAATCATGCTGTCAGAAGGAAGTTTGTTGTTGAACAGCATGTTGTGAGCTTAATGAAAATTTATTTTAGAGTTTGTCCTGGGGGTTTTGCACACTTAAAATACTACTAGTTTATGATGCAGTTTCTTCCTCTCAACTTAGATGCAGAGACTAAACTGTGAGCTTTGAAGATCTGGATCACTGGGTGATGTGGTATATGCAAAGAGAAGCAGCTTTCTGAAAGATAAAGAAACTAAAAATAAATTAAAGGACACCTGATGTGGCAAGTCAGATTTTACTCTGGCTATTTCATCTGTATTAATCAATAAACCTATTACCTACTTTCAAAAAGCTTTGGGGGCTGATAAAAGAGATATTTACCTAGTTGCACTTTCAAAAGCACTTAAATGCCTAGCAACTTTAAAAATTGATTTAAATACTAGAGTTACACTGAAGAAAAGTGTACGTTCCATGGATTGAGTGACAAGGCACATTAACATGTAGAAGTGCCTAAACTCAGTAGTAAATTACATGTATCCTCAAAAGTAAAAGGTTTTAGATAATGCCAAGGATGTTTTTGACTTCCTTTCTTTAGAGAACTTTTCTGTCTGACAGTGGGTGTGTAGGTCTGCCTCCAGATCTAAATCCAGGAGCTTCTGGGTTTTCGGGAAATGGGAATGTCTCTATGCACTTTATTGATTACAAATCTAAAACTTGTTGGATAGCAACCTACATTTTTTTTCTGTTGCAGATGTCAGAATTAGATCAAACTAATATCATAATTAATTAGCATGTATTTGTACATTGAAGATTATTTTGACCTTGCCATTCCATCTTATGGCTGACGTTCAGAAATCTTCAAGCAGATGGACAATGGATTTGTATCATTGAAAGTGAAAAGCCCAGATCACAATGCCACAGAATAGAACTACTCAGATAGAACTACTCAGATAGATCTACTCAGATAGATCTACTCAGATAGAACTACTCAGATAGAACTACTCAGATGCCTGTGTGTTTAAGCCATAAATTGTTTCAGTACTATTTCTATCCATTACAAACATGAAAACTTTAAAAATGGAATGCACAATGGCAACTACTGAAGTTGCTGACAGAGATGGCATTTTAAAGTGCCATTAATTGAGCTACCAATATAATAGTGTGGATTTCCCACTGCTAATCATGAGCTTTGAATCAGGACTTGCTAACTTCCTATCTGAGAAACTCTAAATTTTAAAAAGACAGAAAGGGCCTAAATGATCTCAACCTACAAATGTGGTTTAACACATAAATACCTACACTGTGTGGATCAAATTTCTTAGGCACTTGAAGTTACTTTCTCCCTTCTTACTAAGGAGCCATAATTCAGGTGAAAATGCTCAAAGGACAGCTCAGTTTCATATAATTCCTGCTCACACAGATCCAGGAGAAAAGAGCAACAAGAGAAATCCTTTATTCCTTGGTAGTGACAGATTCACAGAGACACCAAAAATGCAGCAGCTGTAATGACAATTCCTCCCAGAAAATTCCTCAGCATCAGGGAATTGGTGGTGCATCTTTCCTGTTTGGCACAAAGCCCAAATGCAGAAGGAGCTATGTCCAATTAAATAATATTGCTTGTTAGCCCTAAACAAGGATTATGGGTTTCAGCACAAAATATATGACTTTCAAAGTTAATATATCTAATATTTTCTGGAGGCAAAAAAAAGTCTCAGTCATCTACTCCACACTTTTTAATAGCAACAGCTGATAAATACTCACCTCCTATAAATAGTATAATTGACAAATAAGCCCAGGATGTTTGAAAAGATAAGTCATAGCTTCTTGAATAAAAGTCTTCATATATTCAGTTTTTAAAACCAGTTCTCAATCCATTATCATCAAGATTAATCAACTAATATTCAGATATGATGAAACACTTAAGAGTCATAATTGCACAATGTTAATCAAAGACAGGAAGGGTGATGAGAAAATAAAATAAAGGGAGCAGAGTTTTGTCAGATTTTTTGACAGCCATTTTTGCATTCAATTTTCATTTACCTATGTCACCTGGCTAAGTATGTGAGGAATGTTTTCAAATTAAAAGTTAACAATAATTATGTAAAAGAATTATCAATTACTTAAAACAATTCTCCAAAAATGGCTTTTGAATTACTTTTCCACAAGAAAACAAAAAGGACAAACAAGTTCTCTCAACTCAGGTTACAGTATGTCTCTGATTTTTACCATCATATTTCAGATCAATTAATATCTTTTTGTTTCTGCAAGAGGAAATTAGTTTTTATATTTAAGAATTAGCAAAGATTATTTTTTTTATAAAGCATCTTCATTGTTCCTCTATACATTTTGAAATATTACTGTTATCCCACATGGATCCTGAGTTAAAGATGAACTTTGGGGGCACCTATCAAAGCAGAGCATCTGAGAAGATATGCTAGATGTTGTCCTTGAAGCCTTGATCAGAAAAACTAGGGTCAATGACAGCAGACTATCTTGCTGAATAAATAAGCCAAATGTGACAGCAATTATTCAACATTTCTTAAATAAATCCAAATATTGAAAAAGTACAGGTCTCAAATATATTAATCTTCTGAAAAAACCTATATATCATAACAAAAGGAATTCCACTGCTTCCAACTGTTAATACATTTGCTTGTCTAATTCCAGTACCATTTTTCATACTTTTTAATATATATTTCATGATGACTTCTTTTCAGTGAGCACTCTCATGTCAGCTGCATTTATGAAATATTCTGTTCCACTGACACCTACTCTCCCATCTCAGATCAGTTGAGAGTATGAGTAACTTAAATTATTGACAAAAAACAAAGATATTAGCATGCAGTATCAACATTTTTCTGATAGCTGGTTTCAGTAATTTTCCTCAGAAGAATGTAAATAATCTACCTGAACATAAAATTTCACCTGATATTTTCAAGTTCAGAGGAAAATAAATGCTCCTCTATTTAATAGCAAAGTGTGAAATCTAAGGTGTATTTTCTATTTCATCACTTTCTTGTAAAATAACTAGAGTCATGTTAGACCAAACTTGAGAATCCTACCCGAACTAATTGTGAATATACTTTGAGCTTGTAAATATGTTCTGTGAGAAGTTAGTTGACTGGGCATCTCTGAGCAATGAATTTCATTAAATTACCTTGGTTATAGGTAAATTCTGGTGGTTTACAAGACCTAGATGATCAGATCAGAGACACAGCAAAGATGTTTCACAGCTTTCTGTCAGACCCACATTCTCCTCTGACAGAAACCATCATCAGTGATAATACCGTGTAATTGAATGTTATCCTGTCAGGGAGTCAAGGCAAGGACACAGCAAAAACTGCAGTATTTGAGAAGATTGGGCTGTTCTTGGATGGAATTGTTTGCATGTTAAAGGCAGGTGTTCTAATATTTTGTTGATCTGGCAACTGCAGATAATAATTTTCTGGAATTATCTTCCAAGTTTCGTGAATGACAACCAGTAGAGAAATATTTTTTATGTCACTGGTTTTGCTAGTGAAGGTTTCCTTTTTTCATTGCCAACAGCTCTCCGCTGAACATATTGTGAAAATAATGCCTTGTTTCTAAATGTTCATGCTTTATTCCATTCATTGCAGACATTCCAAAATAAAACTCTGGGACTGAAATGCACTGTTTCATGGTTTCCATTTCCAAGTTTCTGAGCAGTTCTGTAGCATATTCTTTTGTATGTTAAAAACTAGGCTATCAAAATATAATGCCAATTTAAGCCACAACCATTATTTATATTAGTAGTGAAGGAGGGAAAACGTAGTGGTAAATTAATCTTTGTGCAGCAAAGAACTCCTTAAAAAGGTTTCCAGCATGCATAGTAATGAACTATTGCTATCTCTCTGCAACAGACATCTTTAAATAACTATGTCCAAAGTTGTTTAAAATCCTTTTCCTAGAATTTCAGTTTCAGTAATGCAAGGAAGACTGATTCCTCACTTATAACGCTGATCAACACAAGCCTCCTTTTTTATCTTCTGCTTAATATAGGGAACTCATGAATCAGCTATGACTTTTACATGCCTTCCCTCTGACCTTCCCACAGATAATCATAATAACACTGGGCTGCCGAGAATCAATCAGTTTTCATAAAGGCAGCAGCCTTCAGATTAATCTCATATTATTAATTCTGCAAGTTAAAAAGACAAGCAGAAAGACAAGATGGCTCTCAGTGCTATTTACTTCCCTAAAAATATTTCCTGTGGATAATAAACAAACAAATTTCCAATCTGGTGAAGCTGTAAATTTGCAGCCTTCATGAAAATTAATTTAAATGGATGTGACTGTGAGGTTGGGATTGTAAAGATTAGGGAGACTCCTGTAGTTATAATTGCCTGTTCAGTTCATCTGCTGCTCTGTCACTCAAGAGTGGCACAGCTGCATTAACAACTCTAATCATAATCTAATTCTCAGATCAAATTCCCATCTTCAATATATCCTTTAATAAAGCTTCCATACCCCATCTTTTAGCCTTAATTATTGCTTCCTGTCTCCCCTGACAACCAAATTAAAAGGTACATGCAGCAGTTCTACAATAAAAAATAGCACAGATACAACAACTGTGCTGCAAATTCACACTAACCTTGTGAAGGTTGGATGGCTTGTGATAACTAGATCTTTTACTGATAGTGCAAGCACTAGAAGATAAGAAATACAATTTTATAATCATGTATTGATTTTTCTTTTTTTCCTGCTAATATGGAAAATTACCTGGGCCAGTTTTCAGATTAGCAAAGCGAGAAAAAACAATTTTATAGGAAAACTGTCTAGATCCCAACATGTAAACTGTTTTATTTCTTAAACTTGGAGCTCTTGACATGTCAGTTGTTGACAGTAAACACTGTACTAGTTAAAGCTGAATCCTCTACATGAACTGAGATACCAAGTCAGCAAGATGCTTAATCACACAATCCTTTTGGCATATTATTAATGTCAAGACAATAAAACTGTCACCATGTTTTAAAATAGTAAATATCAAAGTACTTTTTGATCAGGAACCTCTGAGTGATTCAGTGCCTTGTCCATGCAGGATTCTGTTTTGTCTGTTTTATTCTGCAAATTAAGATTTGAATTAGAGAGTTAAACTATGGAAATGTAGTAAGATGACACATCCACATTTCTGAGCTAGAAATGTATTTCCCTGAAACTTTAAATAATGGAGTCATGCAATCATGGCTAAATCAGGAAAAATATTAAATATTTAACATGGCTGGACATCTGCGGGCAACAAAAGAGAAGACAGTTGTCAGCATCAGTAATGGAGAAAAAGATTACTCAATTTTCAAAATATTTCAGGTAAGGAAGGGAGAGTTTAAATAAAAAGAACACATTATGGTGTTGAGATGGTTTAAAAATGTAGCCCTTGATTTCAAGGGCAGTAAGCAAAGTCTTCAGGAAATGGTTTCATAGATAAGAGAGACCTGCAAGAATGCCAAACTTTAAACATGGTGGATTTTAATTATCCTGATACCAGTATTGATTTGGATAAGAACGGTTTCAGGGCTAAAGAGACAAATGCGTTTGAGAAAGTTGCAAAGGATTTATTTTCCAAGCAATGTGCTGACCAGTTTTAGTGTCCTGGGGCTATCTTAGGAGTGAATGGATCTTGACTAAACCAGGACATTGAGGACAATTTAGTGTAGGCAATGAATCTGAAACAGAAAGTGCAGAAAAGGGTTTATCACTTAAATGGATACAGACTAAAGAACTCTGACCCAGAAAGGAATGTGTTTAGTCATTCTCACTTAGGATTGTGTTTAGTCATTCTCACTTAGGATATCTAAAAGTGAAAAATGAAAAGTGTTGCATAATATTTTAGGTCAGTTCTGAAAATGAAGAGATTTTTTCCTGCACCTAGATATCTGTTATCACATATCAAGCTTAAACAAATTATGTGAGACACTCCAATATTTAAAATTCCTTTTGTACTGGATCAAACATTTCTGGCGGTCATGAAGATTCTCATCAGTTTTGCAACTGCTGAAACTTCTGACTTCTCAATGATCACCAAAAATTCTCCTTTTCCTTTGTCTGCATTTTTTGAGGCTTGAAGGATGATGCTACTGAAGCACACAGTCCATTAAAGAAGAAAACATATAAACCGATGTAGCTACATTATTTTTAAGCATCAAACTAAAGTCAATAGTTCTAGTGTCTTTGGTATTTGGTTTTATAATCACTAAGGTCTTTCCAGATGTGAAGCTGTCATGTTGTCCCAGGGTCAGTATCTGTAAAAGATCTTTCAGAAACCTTTCTAAAATCCTAATCCCTCTCTTTCCATAACATCTATTTGTTGCAAGTAATTATCAGAGTTTCTTCCATCCTTTTAATGTGTTTATCTTTACAAGTCTTTATGGGTGCAGGACTGTGTTACTATTCCCATTTTTTGTTTTGAAAACAGAAAGAAAAAAGGAAATGTGGTTCATCTCCACTTGTCAAGTAGAAACATAGTTTTACAGGAGTCCATAAACTCTGTTAATGGTCAATGAGGAGAGAGCAGTTGCCTTCAGAGGCAGCTCCATTCATCACACAATAGCACTTGGGTGAATCACTGGAGAGAGCTCTAGAGCCCCAGTGGGGGAACACTTCAGTTTTCCAGTGTTGGATCCAGTGACAAATCATTCCAGAGCTAAGCAGCTGCAACCTGAGCCACCCCCTGGGATCCCATTAGTAAGTGTACACTAATGTCATCCCAGGGGTAAGAGCTGCACAGCCCCATTCACTGCTTGAAAACCTAAAGAGTGGTGGGATGGGGAAGGGGGAACGGGGTCTTTTCTGAACACTGAAGCATTACACTTTATAATTTTCCCTGTAAAAGCAAATCACAACCATTTTGTCCCTGATGGGGTTCAGTTGGGACTCTGTGTATTCATATAAACAAAGAAGAATTAGCTGAAGAACAATGTCAGAACAGCATGGGGACTTTCACTGGGTTCAGTATCAGGTTTTTCCCTTGGCAATCAGAGCTTGAATTTAAAGAAAATTCCCAATCTGAGAGATTGATTTCCTTATGACAAAATATTGGCTATTCTGACATGAAAGGCTAATCATCATTTTTCTTTTTTCAGATAAATTCTTTGGCTCAGAGAAATACTTAAAGCTGAAACTTTCTTTGAAATCAGCTTTATGTTTTGCTGAAACAGCATTTTTAAAAGAAAAATATACGTGTCTGAATAACTCCTTAAAAGCTCTGCTCTATAAATTTGATATTAAAGCTACACTTATAACTACAGGAACTATTGGATGCTTCAAAAGTTTTAGGCAAAGCAGTATGGTTCAGTACCCAGAATGCAGAAGGCTTATCTGTGCCACCCACATTTCTAGTTTTAGCAAAATCAGAGTACAAATTCTGTGTGAAAAGTCTTTTATCAAGGTTTCTGACACTCATTGTTCTGTTGTTGTTCTTTCTGGCTCTTTTTCCTTGGGATTTTTACTTGGAAATGATACCAGAGCAGATTTATTCATAAATGTATAAGGGTTTGGTTCTAGGAGAAGCAAAAGATGTGGGGTTTTTATCTTGTCATCTCTCCAACCTCACCAACCTCCTACCCTAAGACAGCAGGAAAGTATGTCTATACTATTCTTATACTTATTAGGACAGATGGACATCCTTCCTGGCTTCATCTCCTACTTGATCTTTCTCAGCCTTCAGCTGCAATTGCAAAAGACATTTCCCTGTTACCCAAGGCAGGTGAAGTCACAGCAGGCAGCACA